>CM019699.1:33037339-33271179 GCA_009760885.1 Achatina immaculata | reverse complement strand
TCCGAATGAAAGCTTTCTTCTGCAGAAGATTGACATCAGCACAGTCTGGTGCAGGGTTGCATACACTAAAGACGAGTAGGTGACACCCAAACCACACGAACCTCAGAGAGAATGGTGACCTACACCTGGTGATGAGTGGACATAGGTTTTTTTTCCATGAACTCATTAAACAGACCCGTCGCTTCCCTAAGCAGAAATATATAGATATATATAAATATATAGAAATATATAGAAATATATAAAATATGTAGAAATATATAAAAATATATAGAAATGTATAGATGGATGTGACATTTCGGTTGAGCGAGCACAATCAGTAAAATGAGATCCCCCGTATCAAAAGATATGCCCCCATTTAAGCGCGCGGACTGCTCAGTCAAAAGATTAAACAAAGCAACTTTATACTAGTTAGCACACGAATAATTAGTGTATAACTATATACAACCAAACCACTTCTGGGCACAGCTTCTTACAAGTCACAGCTAAGTGCTCGATTTATTTTATTTTATTCTATTTTTTTTTCATTTCTATTTTTTACATAGCATTCTTGTGAATGTATATTTTATCTTCTCTCTATATATTTCTTCGTCCTGTATCTTTTTGTATGATTAAGGCTCACACTGGAGCGTCACGTCTGAGTGCTAGATAAGTAATAAAGCTGTTCCTACTTGTTTCCCTAGTTTATACATTTTGACATTAGTTGAAAGCTCCAGCTAACTCACAAATTTAAAAAACTTGAATAAGTCCAGCTGTTATCTTATCACATCCTGGTGATTTACAATACAGAATCTGAAAATTGGTAAATCACCAGGATGTGATGAGATAACAGATGAGCTTATTAAAGCAGGAGGAAAGGAATGTGCAACAATCTATCATGCACTACGTAAAAAGATATGGCAATCAGGTATCCGACCAAAAGAATGGAAAAGAACTATATTCATACCCCTGCCAAAAAAACGATAACTTGAAATTATGCACAAACTACAGAACTGTTGCTCTGATTAGTCATGCCAGTAAAATTCTCCTAAAAATCATAATGGATAGACTTCGTGAGAAAATAGAATAAGACGCCAATATGGCTCATGCTGGTTTCAGGCAAGGAAAAGGATCAAGAGATCATATAATTCAATATAAAATTAATAATAGAGAAATGCAGAGAGTTTAATGTGAATCTATATTTAGCTTTTATAGATTACTCAAAGGCATTTGATTGTGTACAACACCAGAGATTCTGAGAAATAATGAAAAAAAGGGATTTCCAACACATTTGATACAATTAACATCACTGTTATATCTAGACCACAGGCAGCAGTAAGAATAAATAGTGAAACAACAACTTGGTTTGGCTAGTAAAGAGGATTAAACAGAGAAAACTTAAATATTTTGGACATAAACGTCATGATAATTTAGAGAAGACCGTCTTAGAAGTATACACAATGGGAAAAAGAAAGAGAGGAAGACCAAGGCGAAGATGGCTGCAAGACATCGTTGATAATCTGCAAATGGATGCATCAGCAGCAGGGGATCTTGCTTACAACGGAGGGGCTTACAGGAGAGCTATTAGGGAGGCAAGTTCCGCAAAGGACATGCGACTGAATGACCGACTGTTGTTGTACGTCCCATCCTGTGACGTTCAGTGTTGCCAAACAAACAAATCAACAATCACATCACATAACTCAGTGCTGACCCTCGAACATCTCCTAAACAAGACCGAACGGAAGAGAGCCACGTGAGCGTTGCTGCTAATCAGCAGAGTTAAAGAATTGGGGGGGGGGGGAACAGCATACACTCCTTCTGAGGTGTTGGAATAGACAGCGGAGCAGGTATGAGAATGTTCTGACTGCGATGAAGACACTTTCCGAACAAAGAACGACAACGGAAGACCTTTTGTCACAGAACTGAAGATAACTATATGATTTTTCAGACTGTCATAATCTCAGCTTATGGGCATGTACGTCGTAAGCGACAAAGCTAAGAGAGAGAGAGAGAGAGGAGAAAGAGAGAGAGAAAGAGATGGAAGGAGGGTGGAAAATGCAGAAACCTTAAATATCCCACAATATGAAGCAAATCGCCGAACCATATCAAGAAGCCTTTGTCTCTTCAACACTGAAAAAACATATAACATAGAAGACAAGGCAAGACAAAACGAAGGAAAGTGGAACAGTTGCTCCTCTTCTAGTATTTTCTCTGAAATAGCGGAAATATATATATATATATTGTTAACACTGGTTCTGGGCGGATACAGTTCAAACCTTTTAAAACAAGGGACCGGAAACGCTCCACAGCGCACGCGCAATGCTAAGTTTGAAAAAATGGCAGCCGGTTACAACGTGCGGTTCAAACGAGTTGCTGTTACCGCGTTTCTCATCGCTGAAAAGGTTAGTCTCTTTGACATTCATCGAAGCTGTGTATGCGGATCAGGGCGTGGTGGCGTGAGATCCGTCAGAGGGTAGGTACGAACATATAACCAGTGAAGAGATGGGGAAAAGCTAAAGCTGGACCACAAACTACGTTCAGGGATGTACCTGTACATGCGCTCAACCAACTAAATGTCAGTTTGCCAGAAATGTACCATCATTCCAGGAGACTGTGCGCACACACACACACACACACACACACACACACACACACACACACACACACACACACACACACACACACACACACACACACACACACACACACACACACACACACACACACACACACACACACACACACACACACACACACACACACACACACACACACACACACACACACACACACACACACACATATATATATATATATATATATCCTTATATTTGCATTTGCCGTCTAAAGAGACGGGTTTGAAGTAGGAAGATATCAGTTTCTGTGAGTTTTTTTTTGGTCAAGCATCATCTTTACTGAGCAGCTTCTCTCATGGCTGCCTCTAGCAATGTTGGATGTTGGATTTGCAGAATCGGCCACAGCAACAGCAAGCAGTATATGTATCGTAAGATCCTGCATCCTTCACAGCAGCACCTTCCTTCTTCATGTTTGATCCTCATTTCTCCTCATCTGATGGTGTGCCCTAGTGCAGAGTTTTGTTGTTTTTTTTTTTGGGGGGGGGGGGAAGGGTGTTCCACGTGACTCTGTCTTTGCCAGGTAGTTCCCAGACTTCG
Organism: Achatina immaculata; assembly: GCA_009760885.1. Lineage (NCBI taxonomy): Eukaryota > Metazoa > Mollusca > Gastropoda > Stylommatophora > Achatinidae > Lissachatina > Lissachatina immaculata. The sequence goes on along the minus strand of CM019699.1, from coordinate 33,268,030 downwards.
TGGATGATAGAAAAATCCCGCACTGATAACTTACAAATAACTCTACATCTTACTTTAGATCCACATTGTGACCCTGTGCCCTCTGAAGTAGGCATGTAAAGTTTACTTGGCAAAGCGACCTCCACCGTCCATTCTTCCTACAAGTCTTAGTCTTGTGCTGGAAGCTTAGCACACTGCAGACTCTCAGAGTTGGTTGCTCTGCCTTGGCACTTGATGTTTACTATTTCGAAAGTGGCGATGATGGAAAATTAAGAGGTTTTTAAATTTTATTTTTATTTTCTCAAGCCCTGCATACGATGTTCACATTTCAGATCTATGTAACAGAGCGCAAAGATCTCGGATCTGATGAATCAGAACATTTGTCGTCAGTGTTAAGTTTCTCTTGCTCCATGCTCTTCTCCTTAGTTTGTCAAATGTTGTAGCTGCCCTTCCTATTCACTGTAAATCTATACTTTATTTTTGTTTTCTTCTTCTTCTTGTCCTTGTTCTTGTTGTTGCTCTTCTTCTTCTTTGAGCATCTGCTGAATTAATCAGGTATCCGAGACATTGAGCCTGGCTGTTACAGACAAGACACACGTCTATTCCTCTCTGTTCTTGATATTCCCTTGCCTATTTTCGATTTCAAAAGCCCTTATAATCTTCTTCTAGTTCGTCTCGCCATCGTTGTCTACGTATACCTGTTGGTCTGTTCCCTAACATCAACTCTGTCTAGGCCACCTTTTTTTTAAATCTATCCTTCTCCATTCTCTCCAAATACCCGAGCCACTTCGGCTAATTCAGTTTTATTCAATTATCACTTTTTATAAAATAAATGGAAGGCAACAAACTTTCAGCTCAACCGGTAAGAAAAATGTAACCTGCTGAGCTTGGGATGCTCGCAGTGCAAATTCAATGAGGTGGCTTATATAAGCAAAAGAAGTGTGTTATTACTCAATTTCATCTCGGTCCAGATAACTTGACTGTCTAAATAAACACCTGCCGCTCAAAAGCGACATTAACACCTTCATGCAGTGCATGACACACCTGAGTAAATTCTTCCTGCACCTGATGGTGTTTTCCGTTAAAGCGGGAATTTTATGTCAAAAAAAATCTGATCAGAAGAGTGACACTGAAACTGATAACAACAAATAAAAGAGGAGGAACGTATAAAAGGAGATCACGTGTTCTCAAAAATAAAAATTTTATTTATAATAATTACTTTCCATTTATTTGTTATTCTCGTGTTACCCCATTTTGTGCACTATATGTTGGACCACATAGGATCGTATTTGATACTATAATTCTTGGGAAACGAAGAACAGAGAGAGAGAGAGAGAGAGAGAGAGAGAGAGAGAGAGAGAGAGAGAGAACACGGTTATCACCGAAACTCTAAACACTACAGTCACATCTCAGCTAGACATTGAGATGTTTTCAGAGCAGTCGTCAAGAGTGCAGCCTTCCACGCAGGGTGGGCCACGTGATGAACAGCAACAAAACATCAACTTGTTCAACGTGGCAAAACGAAACGAAACATAGTAAGTTACAGATGGGCCAGTTTCTTTATGGACGTCTTAAATAGAAACACAAACACAAAGTAAAGCTTTTTCATACTCACAGGCACTTAAACAGTGGATCTCAACCTTTATTTGCTAACTACACCCTTTTTCCATATGCCAGAAATACATTCTCTCTCCCCCCCCCCCCCACCCAACCGCACTCCCCCGCCCCTTTTTTTCAAACGATAAATACGGCCTATAATAATATCCCAGATAAAATGTATATCCGTATTTCAGCAGTTTTCGTTTGTCAGTCTGTGGTCCCTATTATTTCCCTCCCCTACCGAAACCCTAAAACTGTCAGCGGGAGCAAGAAGTCCCCACCGCTTGAGATCCCCTGCAGTGAACATTATGATAGTAGTGGCCATGTATTCCTTGACTTGTCTGGCTCAAGACCGAGTGAAGTGATCGCCTTCCCCATGCCACCCCACACACATCCCCCACCCCCAACCTTCCCTGGCTCCAGCAGGAGCCGGGCACTCATTTCTACGGTTGGGGGGTGACCCTGGAACGCATCCAGCCAGGCTTCAATCGCCGGTCTCCACGAGAGAGACGGGCGCTCAAACAACTCGGCAACTCACTCGCTCATTAATATCAAAAGGGGTGCATACGTTTTATATTCAAATTTATGTTCGGCAGAATAATGAGGAAATTAATTCGAATATCCGTATCCGAAAAAAAAATGTGAATATAAAATTTCGAATAGTTATACTTGTGTGTGTGTGTATATATATATATATATATATATATATATATATATAACGCTGGTACCGAAATGCATATTTCATTTAGTTTACAGTATATATACTAATTTATATACTATATTTAGCTCATATATATACTAATTTAGATACTATATTTAGCTCATATATATACTAATTTAGATACTATATTTAGCTCATATATACTAATTTATATATTATATTTAGCTTAGATGTACTATGGAAATAAGACATTAAATTATTAATTTGCAAATTAGTATCGACAATCAGTGCAAGGTTCTGATATAAGACAGCGAATAAGAAATAAATAGGTGTAACTTTAATGTCAAAGTTCTAACAGTAATTACAGCAATCTTCTTATACTCGGAGAAAGCCAAGAAGATAATGAACGACCGACAGAGGAGGAGATCTTCTGCTCCCCGCAGATCCATCTTTCTTGGGCACTGCTGAAACGAGAGAGAGAGAGAGAGAAAGAGAGAGAGAAAGAGAGAGAGAGAGATTCTTATATTAATATTTTATTTAGTAGTCTTATCCCTGTGAATCTACTATTCGTATTCGAATTCGTATTCGCCATCCAGAAAATCAAACTTTTGAACCGAATACTTTAATCCATATTCTCTACTTCTGTGGCTGATTTTATGATCGAGGGTTCGAATCCCCAGCTGAGCGGGATTTTTTTTTCCCGACTAATACGGCCCCGAGGTCGACCCAGCTGCATAAAATGGGTACCAGAGAAAATCTGGGAAGGAAAGGCAGCGAGGAAAGGAACTGGCCACCCTACCTCATACTCTGATGGCCCAGCACAATGATGTCTCTAATACTTCATCCCCTACAGCATTTGCTATGGGACTACCTTTTATATAGACATTTTCTCTCAATATCCCTGCCCCCCCCCCCCATTATCTTCCCCTCTCGGCTTTATCTTCTAAAACTATCATCATCTGGCTGAGTACTCCCCCCCCCCCTTTCTTTCTGCACTGTTACTATATGTTTGTAAAACCGACATACCTTCTATGACTTAACCGATGACATTTACCAAGGTCCTAAGAAAAACAACATAAAAGTGAAAAACATCTTAACCAGCGGAATCTAAACAAAAGTCAAAAGTCAAGTCACCCGGACTCGTATACTGGAACGGGTGTTTTGCTTGCACCTATTGACATTACAGTGTTCTATTTTTACGTTGAAACTCACAAGAATGTCCGGGCGTAGAGGAAAGAGTTATTTGTTCAATGGCGGAATCGGCCGAATAACTCCCTGCAGTTTACTCCGATTAGAGGGCCGAGAAAACAAACATTGGCGGATAAATCTTAACAAAACTTTGCCTTCCGACGGAAAATACCCTGCCACGGTAGCTCTTGGCGACGAACTGTCAGATTACTTTGACTTACAGCCAAGGGCTTAAATATTTAGGCATTTTTAAGTTCACTTTTTATTTATTTTTTTTGTTAGACAGCTCCTCAAAAAATTTCTAGCGATATGGTTAATTTTCCACATTCTGATAGGTTACTTCCCTTGATTTATTGTAACTGGAGATAGCATCTAGCTGAATATGAGATGTAGCGAAGAATGATGACTTTAAACGTCTATCATGAATGATAGTGTTTCAATATTCAGAGTTAACTGGCTGGGGGTGGGGGTGGGAGTGAGGCGATGCTAAATGTAGAACCAGTCCAAAAAAAAATGTTCAGGTGAAAGGTATTTCGACCAAAAGTCTTCATAAAGAAGTAAAACTATCTCATTGCGGCTATTTTTTTAGATGTACATTTTCTATTATATATATTCTATTATATATATTCTATTATATTTGTCTATACTCTCTGCAATGAGAGAAGAACAAGCAGGATTTCGAAAAGGGAGAAGCTGTCTCGATCAGATCTTTACTCTCAGAATAATACTTGAAGAACATATTGAAAAGCAGAAACCATTAATACTGAACTTCATAGATTTTAAAAAGGCATTTGATAGCATACACAGAGATTCATTATGGAGAATTTTATGTCTATATGGAATACCATCTAAAATTGTCAACATCATTAAGGACTTATACAATGGATATGTTTGTGCAGTCAAGACAGAAGAAGGGATGAGTGAATGGTTCCAGATTGAAACAGGCGTGAAACAAGGATGTATACTGTCTCCTTTACTTTTTGGGATTACAGTAGACTTCATAATGAAAAAATGCTGCACAATTAACACAGGTACTGACTGGGTACATGGGACCCAACTAGAAGATCTTGATTTTGCTGATGACATAACTCTTATCAGTGATAAATGTGAATTCCATGCAAGAAAAAACAGATAGCCTGTCTTCACTGGCTAGCAAAATAGGACTTGAAATTAACAAGGACAAAACAAAAATAATGAAAATTCCTCTCAATCAAAATGGAACAATACACATAGAAGGGACAGATATTGAAGAAGTGAATCAATTTGCATACCTTGGCAGCTACATAGACCAGGATGGTGACACTAGAAAGGAAGTTAGGATCAGAATTGCAAAAGCAGCATCAATCTTCAAGAATCTTGAGAACATATGGAATTCAAAAGTTATAAGCATAAAAACCAAGTTAAGACGATTCAATTCAAATGTAATATCCACCCTCATTTATGCACGCGAAAGCTGGAAAACAACTAAAGAAATAGACAAGAAATTAGATCTTTTGAAAACAAATGCCTAAGGAAAATACTCGGCATCAAGTGGAATGAATTCAAGAACAATGCAAAGATAAGACAGATGACTGAACAACAACCAGTTTCATGGGTGATCAGGAAAAGGAGATGGACATATGCTGGTCATTTGATGAGAAGAAATGATCAGAGAATCCCAAAACAAGCTATCAAGTGGAACACAACAGCCCGAAGAAAAAGAGGCAGACCGCGTGAAACTCTGAAGAGGACATTATTAAGAGAGGCCAAATTAACAGGCATAAAATCCTTTGATGAGGTTGAAAGACTCGCCGAAGACAGGAAAAATTGGCGAACTATTTTGCGAGCCCTGTGTGACGTTTAACGGCACGGGAAGGATATAAGATATAAAATAAGATACTCCAGAAAGAAAGAAAGAGAGAGAATGTAAGAAAGAGAAATAACAGAAATAAAGAGAGAGAGAGAGCGAAAGAAAGAAAGGCGAAAGAAAGAAAGAAAGAAAGAACGAACGAAAGGAAGGAAGGAAGAAAGAAAGAAAGAATAGAGGAAAGAAAGAACGAAAGAAAGAAAGAATGAATGAATGTAAAAGAGAGAGGAAGAACAGAAAGAAAAAGAGAAAGCAAAAAAAAAAAGAAACAAAACAAAACAAAAAAAGAAACAAAAAGAAACAAAGAAACAAAGAAAGAAAGAAACAAGAAAGAAACAAAAAGAATGAATGTACAAGAGAGAGAGAAAGAACAGAAAGAGAGAGAGAGAGAGAGAGAGAGAGAGAGAGAGAGAGAAACAAAAGAAACAAAAAAGAAACAAAAAGAAACAAAGAAAGAGAGAAAAAGAAAGAAAGAAAAAAGAATGAATGTAAAAGAGGGGGAAAGAACAGAAAGAAAGAGATAGGAAAAAAAAACAAAGAAGCAAAGAAACAAAAAAAGAAACAAAAAGCAAAAAAGAAACAAAAAGAAACAAAAAGAAAAAATAGAAAAAAAAAAAAAACAAAAAGGAAAAAGAAAGAAAGAAACAAGAACCAAAGAAAGAAAGGAAAAAGAAGGAAGGAAAAAAAAGAAAGAAACAAAGTAAAAAAGATCAACTTTCCTACGGCTTTGTTGTCTCTCAAGAACTGTCAAACAAAAAGAAACGGATATTTCAAATTTGCCGCCTCTAAAGATTTTATTTATCTGACAAACATGAAATAACACAAACACGCACACTCACACGCACACAATTCTCTCACACACAACCAGCAGCTGAAAACAGCTCAATGTCAGACCTTTGTACCCTTGAAGATTTACACGCCCAGCATCAGCAAGAAAGGATGTACACATGAAAGACCACGCCCTTCACACACCCCCACCCCCCCCCCCCCAAAAAAAAAAGCTTCTGAACGGTCTCCCACAGGAAACGCAGAAACAAAGAGAGAGAGAGACAGACAGACAGAGACAGAGAGAGTGTGAGAGAGTGAGAGAGAGAGTGAGAGAGAGACAGAGAGAGAGTGAGAGAGAGACAGAGAGAGAGTCAGAGAGAGTGTGAGAGAGTGAGAGAGAGTGAGAGAGAGTGAGAGAGAGAGATTGATTGATTGATCTTTATTTCAAAAGGGTTAAGAATTGGGCACCAGGCCCGTCTGACATTCTGCCCTTTATCATACATCTTTCACTCTATTCCAGACATTCTACAAATATGCTGTTCATATAACAAACATAACTAACATTGAAGCTGAGAGACATAAAATCAAATATAACATTTACGTTTCGCTCTTAAACATTCACTCAGTACCGAAGTAACTACATACATTATAAATGACTATCTACTAAACAAAATTTTCGGGACTATTCAGAAAACAATTAATTGTATTCGGTGTCTGTAAGAGCAGCTTAAGATAACTTTTAAGTTTTATAATTCATGGAGGCATGTAGTCGACATCAAATAGATATTGTGAAAGCTTGTAGTTGTAGGAAGGAGTATAATTTATATTTTTTATATAGGATGGGAGGGTATTCCAAAGATGAGCAGCAGAATAACTAAAGCTTTTCTTGTAAAGATCAAGTCTAGGTTTTGGAAGACATATGTTGTTCAAGCGTTGGCTGCACTTTGGGCTAAATTTAAACAGGTTCCATAGATAAGGCGGGGCATGCCGTGAAAGAATTTGATGTACTAACTTGGCTTTGTTGAAGAGGAACCTGTTCTTAAGAGGTATTATTTTGATACGTTTGTGATGATTAGTTGTTTGTGCTTGATCTTTGTCACTAATAAGCTTTACTGCTCGCTTTTGGAGAGAGCAAAGCCTCTTTGTATTTGACACTGAGCACCCATCCCAAACTGTTGAGCAATAGTCTAAATGTGTTTGTATATGAGCTATGTAGTATGTCTTCCTAGTGTCTTGATCTATGAAGTGCTTAATTTTAGCTAATTGGTATACTTTTTGTGCGATGAGTTTTGTTAGACATTGCACATGAGAGTTCCAGGTCAGATGTTGGTCAATAGTAAGACCTAGTGTTTTGTGCTCGCTAACGTTTTCTATCTGTGATGTTTCTGTACAGAGCCGAAGTGTTGTTTTTGTTGCGTTTTGTAGTTTCTGTCTTGTTGTTATGAGCATTGATTTTGTTTTATTGGTGTTTATAATCATGCCATTATTTTTGCTAAATCCAATTACATTGTATAACTCGACCTGAAGAGTTGATTCTAGATTAACACAATCGTAGTCACTGGTGTAGACTGTGCAATCATCGGCAAAAAGGTCACAAGAAGAGTGTTTAAGATGAAGTAGAAGATCATTGACATAGATAGCAAAGAGCAACGGGCCTAGAATAGAACCTTGCGGAACACCAGTGTCAACTTTAGCAGAATTTGATAGAGAATTGTTGAAGAATACTACCTGTTGTCTGTCTGAAAGAAACGATGCAATTAATTTTATTAGGTCAGGGTGCAGTTTATAAGTCTTTATTTTTCTTACAAGAATACCGTGGTCAATCATATCAAATGCCTTTTTAAAGTCGACAAAGATGGCACCACATAGTCTGTCGTCATTTATGCTTACTGACCAGTTTTCTGTCATTTTGGTAAGAGCTGTGTGGCAGGAGAGTGTGAGAGAGAGACAGAGAGAGAGTGGGAGAGAGTGAGAGAGAGAGTGTGAGAGAGAGACAGAGACAGAGAGAGAGTGAGAGAGTGAGAGAGAGAGTGAGAGAGAGACAGAGAGAGACAGAGAGAGTGTGTGAGAGAGAATGAGAGAGAGAGACAGAGAGAGACAGAGAGAGACAGAGAGACAGACAGACAGAGAGAGACACAGAGAGAGACAGAGAGAGACACAGAGAGAGAGAGGGAGAACAGCAATGATATAACATTTTTATAACAGTGTAAATAACAGGCAAATAACACAAAAAAACTATACCCGTAAATGACAAAAGATAGAAGATAATGCAACAAATTTTGTTGCATCCCCAATTCTGTTTTACTAATCCGGATTCCCAACAGAAAACTAGCACTTAACATATCTTACTCATGGCTTTTAATCGCCTACTACTGGTGAAGAGCAAAAATCTTAATGCGAAAATAACTAAATTGATGACAACTGACAAAACAAATAAGATAGCTGAAATATGTATCAATGAGGAAAAATTGGAAGAGGTGGAGAGTTTTGAATATCTTGAATCATTAGTAACTAATAATGGAGATACAATGAGGGAAATTAAAAGGAGGACATCTATCGCTCTACAGGAAGTAAAACAACTAAAGAAGCTGTGGAGATGAACAGACAGAACTACAAAAATAAGAGTTTTAAGGGCATGCATCTTTCAAATTGCTATACATATGCCTGTGAGAACTGGACACTTAACAAAACAGCTGAGAAACACATAAATGCCTTTGAATGTAAATGCTACAGAAGAGTTCTTCAAATATCATGAGCACAAAAGGAACAAATATATCCATACTACAAGAACTTAATACTGACGAAAGCTGGCTAGTAAAGGTGATTAAACAGAGAAAACTTAAATATTTTGGACACATTAAACGTCATGATAATCTAGAGAAGGCCGTCTTGGAAGGGTGCATAATGGAAAAAAAAGAAAGAGCAGAAGATCAAGGCGAAGATAGCCGCAAGACATTGTTGATAATCTGCAACTGGATGCATCGGCAGCAGGGCATCTTGCTCACAACCGAGAGGTCTACAGGAGAGCTATTAGGGAGGCAAAGTACATGCAAATGACTGACTGACTACTAGTGTAATTCTTCATCTTCTTCTGCGTTCGAAGTTGTTTGGTCACTTCAGATCCTGATCCCTGTCGACATGGCAAAGCCCGCAGTCCTCTCCAGATCGTGATAGGAACCCCAAAGCTTTTGTCCCAAGCTTGTGTCCTCTGGCCATGTCTCACGCCTCATGCCTGCATGGTTTGGACACTTTCGTAGGATATGTTCTGGAGTCTGGACTCCACTGCCACATGGACACTCGTTTGTGTGAGACATTTTAACTCGATGTAGATGGCTCAGTAGTCTGCAGTGGCCTGTCCTTAGACGAAATAGGATGATTTGCTGATGTCTTTGTAGTTGGTGTATAGGATCTGGTTCATTGTTGCATTTCAGTTTCTTTTTCCATTCAGATCTTCACTGATTACGAGTTATGGTTTTCGCCTGTTAGTAGTTTACTGGATGATTGGTTTGATTTTGTTTGCTGCCAGCTTTGGATAGGCTGTCAGCCATTTCATTGCCAGCTATTTCACAGTGGGATGGTACCCAATGTAGGGCCACGGTTGCTGACAGGGCAAAGTGCCTCAGTTCTGTTGTGATTTTCTGTATGTTTGCCTGTGGTTTCTTTGTTGTTTTTAGAGATTCCAGAAGTGCCCTGCAGTCTGTGAAGAAGGCTATTTTGTATGGTGGCTGCTGGTTTTCTGTTTTAAGTGTTCTGAGGGCTTCATGGAGGGCTGTTATTTCTCCCCTGTTCATTCATTCATTTGCATGTCTCTTGCGGAAATTTGCCTCCCTAACAGCATTCCTGTAGGCCTCTCGGTTGTGAGAAAGATGGCCTGCTGATGATGCATCCATTCTGCCCTGTAGTTGGAGGAAATCTTTCCTGTCGCGAAGGCCTTTTTGGTTTGTCTCCGATCTGTGTACCTTATGTAGACGCCCCCAATTTTTACTGTTTTTTTCTGCAGACCCATCTGTGTACACATGTGTCCATTCATCTGGGTTGTATCTGCTGTCAATCATCTCCTGAGTCAGTCTCTTCAAAAATACAAAACACTGACCTGCGGCTGATCACAGGAGGAATGAAGGACACTCCGATCATGAAGATGGAGAAATACATGCAAATTCAAACTCTTGAGGTCAGGCGCAGAGAAAAACTAATGATCCACAAACAAAAGTTAATACGCCTGACAACCCACCCTGTGAACAAAAGAATTCAGGAGTCCACACACACACACACAAACAGACTGAAAAGAACCATCTTCACCAATCTGACAACACAACTGCAACAACACTATAAAGACCTCCTTCCCACCTCTCATTAAGAAATTGAACCACTCCAAATTGTGGGGGAGCACAGTCACTGTGAAAAGATAACAGTCATCACAGAGGTACCAGACATAAAAAGGACTACTGGGGTAATGATCAACGTTATTTCTCGGAGTCTGTAAAAATTTTATCTAAAGTAGTATATACAGTGCGGGTTCTGATGCACCATCTATGGGGCCCTCTTCACTGCCACCCTAGCGGACCCCCGATCTAACTTTTGCCAAATCTGCCGAAGTTCTGGCACATCTCACTACCTTATACGAGTGTGTGACTGGAAATCTTGTCATGCTTTTTACGTCATCTTTACCAGTTTCAGCCTTGCAGTCTGGGAAATGGGGCTTGGGGGGGGGGGGGGGGGGGTGTTCCTCAGGGTGCAGGCGGGCCCCACCCGGTCTGCCCCAGATTCTCCACTCTATATAATACTACCTCTCAAGTCCGAAAGGCTTATAATAGCTGTAAATAACTGTCTACATCAGGTAACAAAGAATTTTAACTCTTTATACCAAGGGGTTTTACATCAAATGACCAAATGGGGTAGATTTCATAAAGTGTAATGGGATGGTTGTCACATGCATCAGAAAGACAAATCCTGATATGCATTATAACATATTATACATTAGTCAAACAGGAAAAGTTATATTTTGTTTACTGGGATAAATAGAAATTGATTTGACCGTGGTCCTCTAATTATGTTTTAACGCCAAAATACACAATGAGTTCATTCAATTATTCATCTAACATCTCACATCCTTCCCGTGGCGTTAAACGTCACATAGGGCTAGCAACGTAGTTCGCCAAGTTTTCCTGTCATCGGGGAGCTGTTCAACCTCATCAAGGGATTTTATGCCCACTAGTTTGGCCTCTCTTAACAGTGTCCTCTTTAGAGTTTCACATGCTCGACCTCTTTTTCTTCAGCCTGTTGTGCTCCACTTGATAGCTTGTTTTGGGATTCTCTGATTGTTTCTTCTCACCACATGACCTACATAGTTCCATCTTCTTTTCCTGATCACCCATGAGACAGGTTGTTGTTGTTCGCTCATCTGCCTTATCTCTGCGTTGTTCTTGAATTCGTTCCACTTTATACCGATTATTTTTCTTAGTCATTTGTTTTCAAGAGTCTAGCTTGTTGTTTATTTCTTTAACTGTTTTCCAGCTTTCGCACGCATAAATGAGGGTGGATATTACATTTGAACTGAATAACCTTAGCTGGGCATTTGTGCTTGTAACTTTTGAATGCCATATGTTCTCAAGATTCTTGAAGATCAAATCTGCTTTTGCAATTCTAATTCTAACTTCCTTTCTGTTGTCACCATCATGTTCTATGTAGCTCCCGAGTTATGCAAATTATTAGCAGTTATTTAGTTGTTTACAGTCTCTCAAAAATCACATAAAATTCATAGCCAATCATAATGACAAGAACATACAGAAACCCAAAATAAGGCGCCAGAATACAATTTTTAAAAGCTGGGGGATCTTTTTCAGAAACATTAAACTCATGCTTTAGAGATTAAATCTTTCGGTTTACGCATATTTTATTTTACGAAGACTGGCACAATGAGGGTTTCAAGTAACGTCACAACAGAAGTGGGATTTATAAGAGATGTATGTATTATTAAATGTAACAAGTAGAGACAAAATCAGAAAAATGACACCATCAAAGCAAGGGTTGGAGTAATACCAGTACTACACTACATCCAGAAACAGCAAGTCAGATAGTCTGGCCACGTTACACGGCTACCACAAGACAGCATGCCGCAGACAACACTCACGCTAAGATTTGTAGGTAACAGAATGGCCGCAGACAACATTCACGCTAAGATTTGTAGGTAACAGAAGGGCAGCAGACAACATTCACGCTAAGATTTGTAGGTAATAGAAGGGGCACAGACAACATTCACGCTAAGATTTGTAGGTAATAGAAGGGCAGCAGACAACATTCACGCTAAGATTTGTAGGTAATAGAAGGGGCACAGACAGCATTCACGCTAAGATTTGTAGGTAATAGAAGGGGCACAGACAACACTCACGCTAAGATTTGTAGGTAATAGAAGGGCAGCAGACAACATTCACGCTAAGATTTGTAGGTAATAGAAGGGGCACAGACAACATTCACGCTAAGATTTGTAGGTAACAGAAGGGCAGCAGACAACATTCACGCTAAGATTTGTAGGTAATAGAAGGGGCACAGACAACATTCACGCTAAGATTTGTAGGTAATAGAAGGGGCACAGACAACATTCACGCTAAGATTTGTAGGTAATAGAAGGGACGCAGACAACATTCACGTTAAGATTTGTAGGTAACAGAAGGGCAGCAGACAACATTCACGCTAAGATTTGTAGGTAATAGAAGGGCCGCAGACAACATTCACGCTAAGATTTGTGGGTAATAGAAGGGCCGCAGACAAGACAAGACAAAACAACTGAAGTCAAGGCAAGACAAGGCAAGAAAATTGACTACGGATGTTTTACATCGGGTAACATTTCGTACACTGGATACAACAAAGCGATATTTTAACTCTTTCAGACAAAACAAAAAAATTCTACCTCTCTGTTTTGAAAGATTTAAATCTACTTTTTCTTCCCTCGTCATTTTATCTTTCTTTTTTTCTTTCAAACCTTTGTATAGCGAAATTGTATGCATTATTTCGGCCATTACGAATATTTTGGAAGGCAGACAAACAGATATTTGAGACATCCAGCTCAGTTATTCTCAGCGTAGAAGCAGTGGCTCCGCGGACAGAAATTTCAAGTCTAAAGGTTGACTTTTTTTTCCAATAGAGGAATTTTCTTGTGAAAAATTCTGCCCTCACTGAATATTTGGGGGGAAAAAATCCTCTCTTTAGACTTGAAATCTCTCTCACATGAGGCCATTTGTCTCTAAGTTGAGAATCACTAATCCACATAATGTTAATGACTGATCAGATATGGAAACGTAAGACAGACAGGCTGTCTGACAGACAAGACAAGACCGGGTACTCACCTTCACCTGTGTCATATTTTCCGTTCCAGGCACCAACCACAATGAGTGTCTCAAGTACGCACTCAACGGTCAGGATCAAGTACACCCAGTTGCTAAGGTAAATAAACCACTTGGCAACAGTCGCGTCGTCTTGCAGTGACGTCACAACAATATTTCCCATGAGCCAACAGCTGTGATAGGCTGCCCAAAACAGGCGCCAAATGAGGTAAGATACTTGTGCCTTGCACTGCCGAATGTATGGGAGAAGATATGGGTAATCAGTGATCACAATTATGGAGCTGTACGAACAAATCTCGCTTGTTTTTAAAGATAGAAATAGTTTTATAGCATTTTAATATTATGCTATTACAGCTTCTGGGTGTCTGAGTGGCGAAGTGGTTAGTGCACTGGTCTCTCATGGCGAAGGCCGGAGGCACCCCAGTCACCCAGCTGTAGAAATGGGTACCCGACTTCTTCTGAAGTTGGGGAAGGAAAGGCGGCCAGGCGTGATACTGACCATATCACCCTCAAGTGTGCTGACAGGTCAAGGAAAATATGGGCACTAACACCATATCCCTATGTGCCTCTAAGGCATGACAGGGTTACCTATTACAGCTTCTGTGAAAAACAAATGTCTGCATAGACGGCGAAGAGCAACAGTAATCGAACTTTACAGAACACCATTTCTCATAATCGAACTCAGTTTGCTGAAGTATTTTCTTTAATAGTTTGTCAGTATTCAAAAGTACTAAAATATAAACTGAGGAAAAAAAATAGCTCATTCAAATTCAGCTTAAAGTTTTGTCCCCCCCCCCCCCCCCGCCCCCCGACTTCTGAAATATGAGAATTTCTCCAAACCTTCTCTTCCCAATCACCCTTTTATGAAAAAGTAGCCTTGCTTACTCTGCTGTTCATCTCTGGAATACTCTTCCATCCCATCTAAAACGTATATGCTATACAACACGTATTTCTTTTAATTTCAAGCTTTTTTATTAATTATACGACTAGTACTATACTGTTGTTTAATGACTGTGTTGGAATGAAAGGTGAGAGACTTAGATACAGAACGGGCAAACGTTCGCAATTCTGTCCATTTCACAGAGAAAGTTACTCTCTCTCTCTCTCTCTCACTCTCTTTCACTCACTCACATACAAACACACACTTTTTTATGTTTTTATAGTCATGCATCTTTTTTTAACATACTTGAATTAAATTGAATGGCTGGGAAGAAGAAACGATAAGTGACACTGGGCAGAATGTCAGACGGGCCTGGCCATCAAATTCTTCACCATTTCCAAATGAAGTTGGATACTTCAGTCTGTCCGTCTGTCCCTCCATCCGTCCGTCTGTATGTCTGTCTGTCTATCTATCTCTGGTGCAGTCTGTCTTATTTCACTTCTGTTCCTAAGATTAGAGATGATTAATCTTCTCCATTGATGAAGTGTTTCAGTAGTTCCACGAGAACACCATAGCAACAGCGAGGACACTAAACAACTAGAGAGTGGCTACAACAGCGAGGACACTAAACAACTAGAGAGTGGCTACAACAGCGAGGACACTAAACAACTAGAGAGTGGCTACAACAGCGAGGACACTAAACAACTAGAGAGTGGCTACAACAGCGAGGACACTAAACAACTAGAGAGTGGCTACAACAGCGAGGACACTAAACAACTAGAGAGTGGCTACAACAGCGAGGACACTAAACAACTAGAGAGTGGCTACAACAGCGAGGACGCTAAGCAACTAGAGAGTGGCTACAACAGCGAGGACACTAAACAACTAGAGAGTGGCTACAACAGCGAGGACACTAAACAACTAGAGAGTGGCTACAACAGCGAGGACGCTAAGCAACTAGAGAGTGGCTACAACAGCGAGGACGCCAAACAACTAGAGAGTGGCTACAAAGGCGGTTCTCAAACCCTTTTGTTGCACGGCCCACATTGAAAAGTCAAACATTGTTACGGCCAACTAATAAAGTGCTTTATATTTGCAGGGTATAAATCTAATTTTATAAAGTACTATGTAATATTTTCTCTACATGTTGAATAAAACGATCTACAATTCTACGGCTTGCACCAGTGCAGTCTGCCGCTATGCGTTGCGTGAAAAATGCGGAATAATTTTTTTATTGTATCTACTTTTTTCTTTCTCTTTATTTTTTGCTGAATTGAGACTTCAGCGCGGCCAACAATACCCCCTGTCACGGCCCACCTTTGGGCCGCGCTCCATGAGTTGAGAACCACCGGGCTACAATGAGGATAACACCTACTGTGTTTTTTGTTAAGAAACACAGCATAATGATCAATCCACCCTGGTATACTCCAAATTTTAACGCGAATAAAACAGGGCATTAAAAAAAAAAATCAGCTGAGTATTTTCCTTCGGTGATTCTGAAAAGACGATGGTTCACACTAGATGCAAGACAGTCTCCTGAAAGAGCTAAAAAGATATTATGGTAAGGAAAAATAATGAAAGGAATATAATTAATTTGTACTTACCTTACAAGAAATAAACGCTTCCTGGCTTTCATGCTGCAGGGATAGATTCCTTAGAGTCAAGTGGTCTTTGATCTGCATTGTTCTTCCCCTCGCAACAAATTATATACGATCTGTCCTTCCTCTATCTTATTAACCCCTCTGCTTCAAAGATTTCCTCGCACGGGGCTCACGGCACGTATTCAAAGAGTTAAACATTACCTGTGGAAAAAGTGCGATAAAATATAATTTTCTTTTTTTTTTTAAATCAACTTTATCTAATTCACTTATAGTTCAAATGAACTGACGCGCTATAATTTTGTTTACCTTTAATTTAAAAAAAAAACTCTGTAGGGAATACAATTCAAGCCTTGTTATATACATTTTATCAAATCAATGCGGATATCATTTTTATATATACACAAAGGCCATCTTTTAAAGTATGTATTTACATGGAAGGTCATGGCCGACCGGAAGACACTATCTCGTCTGGCGGATTATGAAATAAATTCTAGAAATTTCAAGAAACAAGCAAGAGTCTATATTTCAATGAAAGGAAGTGTGTTTTTTTTCTTTAAAGACGGTAATTCGCGTCATTTTTTTTACACTAGATCAGTAAAAGGGATTATATTTTTAATCGCATTTAGCGTTGTGTGACGTTTGCCATGACGCAGTGATATACGTTCGCAGATTTATGACAGCTGTCGGAAGATGTTTGACTCAGCGATTTCTGGTTACAGAGAAATGACAGACTAAAATCCTCTAACATGGCGTACCGAAGCTGAGATCAAAGCAGACAGATAGCCGGATGTAGGGGCGTGAAATGTATCCCTTCTTTAAACTCGGCCCACTTAAGAATGTCGTTGAAACTTGCTTTCTCAACAAACGATTTCTGAAAGATTCAAAACAAACAGTGGCAGGTGAATTTCTTGCCATGAAAGGGAAGAAGAAGAAGACAGCAAGAGAAGCAGAAACCAAGATTAGCAGCAAACAAAGTATCCAGAAACAGATGGAGCAGGTGCGGAAAGAAAGAAAGGATGAAAAACACTGACAGTAGCGGTTGCTCGTCCAATTAGGGTTCCTGGTTCGAGTCAACGGGCATTCTCTCTTTATTTTTCTTCCTCTTAGGTCGAAAGCTCTTTGTCTGCTTTTTTTTTCGATCATTCGACTTTGTGCTCTATCGCTGTACTATGCGCAAGCCGCATTCTTTCCCGTTTTGCTAAATTTGTACAGTCGTGCATTGCATAACGTCAACTCGGACAACGTCTTACCTCTTACATGTTCGTGGTACAAAAATGTTATAATAAGAGTCTTTTTTAAAACCCGATCTAGAAAGAGATGTAACGCTGGCCTGGCGAACTTTCCGCGGTCAAATTTTATATATCAAATCTCGCGTAAGCACGAGTTCACTGCCAGGAGTATAATGGTACATTGCATATATAAGTATATATAACCTGTAATACATATATCTTGATAGTCATATTAAACTATATTTATGAATTATATATATATATATGTATATATATATGTGTGTGAGTGTGTGTGTTTTGAATATCTTGGATCATTATTAACTAATAATGGAAATACAATGAGGGAAACTGAAAAAGACGACATCTATTGCTCTTCAAAAAGTAAAACTAAAGAAGTTGTGGAGAAGAACAGAACTACAAAAATAAGATTTTTAAGGGCGTGCATTTTTCTCGTCGCAACATATGCCTGTGAGACCTGGACACTTAATAAAACAGCTGAGAAACACATAACTGCCTTTGAATGTAAATGCTACAGAAGAGTTCTTCAAATATCATGGACACACAAAAAGAACAAATATATCCATAATACAAGAACTTAATACTGAAGAAGGCTGGCTAGTAAAGAGGATTAACGAGAGAAAACTTAAATATTTTGGACACATTAAACGTCATGATAACCTAGAGAAGACCGTATTGGAAGGGTACATAATGGGAAAAAGAAAGAGAGAAAGACCAAGGCGAAGATGGCTGCAAGACATTGATGAATCTGCAAATGGATGCATCAGGAGCAGGCCATCTTGTTCACAACCGAGAGGCCTACAGAAGTGCTGTTAGGGAGGCAAAGTTCTGTAAGGGACATGCAAATGACTGACTTACTGACATAATAAATGACTGCGCTACTGGCTTATGTGTATACTTTTACTGCGCTTTCTTCTTTAGTGTGTACTAAGTATACAATACGGTGTTCACACCACATACAAATCGTGTTAGGTACCTATTTCACAGAAAGTATCGGGTACGTTTTGAGACCCTTGGCTTTATTTTATTTTGAAAAACATGGGAAGATTTACACAAGAGATACAAGGGAAAAGTTTCCAGAAAGAATAAATAAATGAATGAATAATAAGCAACTTTAAAACTAGCTTAAAGCATATAGTAATAAACAACTTTAAAATTAGTTTAAAACATATAATAATAAACAACTTTAAAACTAGTTTAAAACATATAATAATAAACAACTTTAAAACTAGTTTAAAACATATAATAATAAACAACTTTAAAACTAGTTTAAAACATATAATAATAAACAACTTTAAAACTAGTTTAAAACATGTAATTTTCAGGGAATAAAAAGCTGAAGAAGAAAAAAAAACGGGTTTGAAAAACTAGCCGAGATTAAGCAACAGGTAACTGGATCTTCAAGTTCAAGCTTGCTAGCGGCCAAGTCCATCAACAAGACCATGTTCTGAGAGTTTTGTCTGACAGATGTGTTGATGTTCTTCTCCTGATGTTGTGAAAATATTGTATTTCCAAAGTTCTTATTAGCAGTTTTAGAAAATTGGGCATCCGTCTGGAGCACTAGAACAAAAACACAGAGGCAAAGTGAGGCCGGATTTTGTTCTACTTCTCGTGTGAACTAATGGGAGTCTGTCCGCTGTAGGTAATAGTGGGATTTTTGTTTCACTGTGACCATATAGAGGTTTAGTCATCTAGGAAATACTGGGATTTTTGTTTCACTGTGACCATACACGGGTTTAGTCATCTAGGAAATAGTGGGATTTTGTTTCACTATGACCATATAAGGGTTTAGTCTTCTAGGAAATAGTGGGATTTTGTTTCACTGTGACCATATAGGGGTTTAGTCATCTAGGAAATAGTGGGATTTTGTTTCACTATGACCATATGGGGGTTTAGTCTTCTAGGAAATAGTGGGATTTTGTTTCACTGTGACCATATAAGGGTTTAGTCATCTAGGAAATAGTGGGATTTTGTTTCACTATGACCATATGAAGAGCTTAATATTGAAGAAGGCTGGCTAGTAAAGAGGATTAAAGAGAGAAAACTTAAATATTTTGGACACATTAAACGTCATGATAATTTAGAGAAGACCGTATTGGAAGGATACATAATGGGAAAAAAGAAAGAGAGGAAGACCAAGGCGAAGATGGCTGCAAGACATCGTTGACGATCTGCAAGTGGATGCAGCAACAGCAGGCCATCTTGCTCACAACCGAGAGGCCTACAGAAGTGCTGTTAGGGCGGCAAAGTTCCGCTAGGGACATGCAAATGAATGAATGAATGAATGAATGACCATATAGGGGTTTAGTCATCTAGGAAATACTGGGATTTCGTTTCACTATGACCATATAGGGGTTTAGTCATCTAGGAAATAGTGGGATTTTGTTTCACTATGACCATATATGGGTTTATTCTTCTAGGAAACACTGGGATTTTGTTTCACTATGACCATATGGGGGTTTAGTCATCTAGGAAATACTGGGACTTTGTTTCACTATGACCATATGGGGGTATAGTCTTGTAGGTAAAAGTGGGATTTTTTTCCACATTGACCTAATGGGAGTCTGACCTACAAAATAACGGAATTTTGTTCCACTGTTACTTAATGGTAGGGGCAGGCCAGTGGGGACTTTAATGGGGACGCACAATACAGGACGAACTGAAGGCAGCGGGAGAGACATGGTCTCATTGGCTGGGGGAACCTTTGTTGAAAAGCATTAAGTAAGAATTCTCAATGAAACGAAAGAGGACCTGCGTTTCCGCAGAAAGAATGCACACATGACGGTCGTCAATACAGACCAAAACTGTAGGGCGATGTGAACAGTCTAAAGCGATCGTTGATTTCTAGAGGCATATCTAACCAGAAGCTTCGTGAGAATTTTGGAGTAAAGACTTTACTGGAAAATGAGGAGAAAGAGTGATATAAAGACTACCGAGGAGGGGGGAGCTATTACATTTCTGAGCACATTATGGTAATGTCTGGACATCTACCTCACTCCCTCTCTCTCTCTTTCTCTCTTTCTTTTTCTTTCTCTCTCTCCTTCTCTCTTTCTTTCTTTCTCTCCCTCTCTCTCTTTCTCTTTTTCTCTTTCTCTATTTTCTCTCTCTTTCTCTCTCTCTTTTTTCTGTCTTTCTTTATTTTCTCTCCCTCTTTCTCTCTCTCTCTCTTTCTATCTCTTTCTCTTTCTTAACAGTCAGTGAAGTTCACAGTTATCTCTTAACCTTAAAAAACAACAATACAGCTGGGCTTGATGATATTAGTAATAAGATCTTACGTTATGCTGCACCTGTCATTTCATATACACTAACATATATTTACAACCAGTGCATTGCAAAATGTTATTTCCCTGAGGTTTTTAAAACTGCTAAGGTGTATCCTCGCTTTAAATCTGGCTCATCCAACAATCTTACCAACTATAGACCAATATCCATATTATCGTCATTATCAAAACCACTCGAAAAACACATACACAAAATAACTTTACGACACATGCAAGAGAACAATTTACTCATAGACAGTCAGTCAGGCTTTAGACCCAATCATTCCTGCCACACCGCTCTTACCAAAATGACAGAAAACTGGTTAGTAAACATAAATGACGACAGACTATGTGGTGCCATCTTTGTCGACTTTAAAAAGGCATTTGATATGATTGACCACGGTATTCTTGTAAGAAAAATAAAGACTTATAGACTGCACCCTGACCTAATAAAATTAATTGCATCGTTTCTTTCAGACAGACAACAGGTAGTATTCTTCAACAATTCTCTATCAAATTCTGCTAAAGTTGACACTGGTGTTCCGCAAGGTTCTATTCTAGGCCCGTTGCTCTTTGCTATCTATATCAATGATCTTCCACTTCATCTTAAACACTCTTCTTGTGACCTTTTTGCCGATGATTGCACAGTCTACACCAGTGACTAAGATTGTGTTAATCAAGAATCAACTCTTCAGGTCGAGTTATACAATGTAATTGGATGAAGCAAAAATAATGGCATGATTATAAACACCGATAAAACAAAATCAATGCTCATAACAACAAGACAGAAACTACAAAACGCAACAAAAACAACACTTCGGCTCTGTACAGAAACATCACAGATAGAAAACGTTAGCGAGCACAAAACACTAGGTCTTATTATTGACCAACATCTGACCTGGAACTCTCATGTGCAATGTCTAACAAAACTCATCGCACAAAAAGTATACCAATTAGCTAAAATTAAGCACTTCATAGATCAAGACACTAGGAAGACATACTACATAGCTCATATACAAACACATTTAGACTATTGCTCAACAGTTTGGGATGGTTGCTCAGTGTCAAATACAAAGAGGCTTTGCTCTCTCCAAAAGCGAGCAGTAAAGCTCATTAGTGACAAAGATCAAGCACAAACAACTAATCATCACAAACGTATCAAAATACTACCCCTTAAGAACAGGTTCCTCTTCAACAAAGCCAAGTTAGTACATCAAATTCTTTCACAGCATGCCCCGCCTTATCTATGGAACCTGTTTAAATTTAGCCCAAAGTGCAGCCAACGCTTGAACAACATATGTCTTCCAAAACCTAGACTTGATCTTTACAAGAAAAGCTTTAGTTATTCTGCTGCTCATCTTTGGAATACCCTCCCATCCTATATAAAAAAATATAAATTATACTCCTTCCTACAATTACAAGCTTTCCCAGTATCTATTTGATGTCGAATACATGCCTCCATGAATTATAAAACTTAAAAGTTATCTTAAGCTGCTCTTACAGACACCGAATACAATTAATTGTTTTCTGAATAGTCCCGAAAATTTTATTTAGTAGATAGTCATTTATAATGTATGTAGTTACTTCTGTACTGAGTGAATGTTTAAGAGCGAAACGTAAATGTTATATTTGATTTTATGTCTCTCAGCTTCAATGTTAGTTATGTTTGTTATATGAACAGCATATTTGTAGAATGTCTGGAATAGAGTTAAAGATGTATGATAAAGGGCAGAATGTCAGACGGGCCTGCGTGCCCAATTCTTAACCCTTTTGAAATAAAGATCAATCAGTCAATCAATCTCTCTCTCTCTGGACCTTCATATCCCTACTGCACATTGAGTTTCCGTAAAAGTTGTCCATAAACACCTGCCCTTCGCCTTCCCCCCCCCCCCGCTCTTGCCCAGGTAAGCCCTCTTTTACCTCACATCCTCTCTGTTGTTCTAGTCCATGTCTCCTTCGGGCTGGCCGTACTCATGTTTCCCTGCGGTGTCCTTGTCAGAATGTCTGCATCTAGTGCTAGTCTGGCGCTGCTTTCACATGGAACCAAGTTCTCTAACTACAGGCTTCCACTCAAAGACTTTAGATTCCGGAAAACACGTGAAGAAACATATACATTTATGTCAAAGAGATCACCAAGGCAACACTGGTTTCAGTCTGGAGGTGACTACATGAATATTTACTGGATTTGTATGTTTTTAATCCCACGCTTTGGCGTCCATTGAACATTTTTTTTTCGAAATAATAATTACTTTATAGTGAACAAACGACAACGTTTTGCGGTGGTGTAGTGGTTAGTTCACTCGCCTGTCCAACAGAAGTTCCCCGCTTCTATTTCGCACTCGATCAGAAGTCTTTCGGACAGACCGGCACCAGGGTGAACTCAGCCTTTAAAAAAAAGGGCACCTGGGGTTTCCCTAGGCAGCTAACACGGGTCCTGGTATCCCCTACCTCAAATACTGTAGTGGCCTAGAAATGTGAAGACATCACTTCCCTGCGTCACGCAAATGCCAGGGGACATAACTAAAACAAAAATTGTTTCTATTGTGAACACTAACTTTGGTGTACTTCACAACGGGATTAGCAACTCTGGGCAAAACAAAAACAAACAAACAAACAAAATCAACATCCTGGACCAAATGGACAGAAGCTACTACTTAAGAGAGCAAATGAAACCACAGTCTGAGAACCAAGAGTTAACGCTTTCAACTTGCTCCAGGTTCTATAATTCTATTTTATTATTGTGTTATTATAGTAACGCTGTGATGACTGTTTATGACGAGATTACATTGAAGTCTCGTCGCTTTTGTCTGAACGCGCCTCTCTGGACAGAGACAAGACGTTTCTATTCTTCCTTTTTTTAAAAATTTTAGCTGAGCGCATGTATAAGTCATATCCTGGTTTTAACTGAGCACGTGTATAAGCCATATCCTGGTTTTAACTGAGCACATGTATAAGCCATATCCTGATTTTAACTGAGCACATGTATAAACCATATCGTGGTTTTAACTGAGCACATGTACAAACTATATCCTGGTTTTAACTGAGCACATGTATAAGCCATATCCTGGTTTTTAACTGAGCAGATGTATAAGTCATAATCTGGTTTTAACTGAGCACATATGTAAACTATATCCTGGTTTTAACTGAGAATGTGTATAAACTATATCCTGGTTTTAACTGAGAACGTGTATAAACTATATCCTGGTTCACAACAGATTTGTCATCATTATGCTTTTCTTTGTCACGTCCAAGATCAAATTCTTCCCAGTGAAGCTATGAGCTGTGATCTTCTTCTTCTTCTTCTTCCTCCTCCTCCTCCTCCTCCTTCTTCTACTTCTTCTTTCTTCTTTGTTATGGCCGATAATTTATGTATCCTCTTTGGTGTGACATATTTAATTTTTGTGTGCAGATTATTGTTATTATTTTGGAGGGGGAGGTTTTCACTTTCACCCCCAGGCGCTAACTGGCCTTCCTGTTTCCGGTGAGCCTTCTGGCATGAATACATCATCCACATATAGCACCAAGTGTCAAATGTAGTTTCCTTTTCAGCAAGGTGAAAAAAATTTCCCGAGTTTTCTTTCCAAACAGACCATATGGTATACATCCTGTTGTGCATAGTTTGAATCTTCAACTGTAAGAGCCTGTTAACATTTTTGACTCTTGTCTCGCTCGAGTGATAGAAGACATGTTAGTCTACCAAGCAAGTGTTAACTAAACAGGAAAGTTGTTAACGCTTGGCTTCAAACTCTTGATTTTAAAGTGCGGTTCTGGGAGAACTGTTTGTTGATACGCTATAGCTGAAATATCATTATATAATGACATGTAAATATGCAGGAATCAGTGTCTGTCCTCTGGGTAGGGGAGCCTGTTCAGTAATCTGATCTTTTATGGCTCTAAATGTGGTGTAAATTCAGACTTCTCACATTTCTTTCTTATTGTTATTGTTGTTGTTGTTGTTGTTTCCTCGAACAAGACACGCTAGAGGAAATAACTTGGAGACTTCAGAGAAAGTAACTTAGAGACCTTAGAGGAATAACTTAGACATGATAGAGAAACAAGCTTAGAGACGTTTTAGAGAAACTAACTTCGGAGACCTTAGAGGAATAACTTAGACACTATAGAGAAACTAACTTCGAAACGTTAGAGAAACTAACTTCGAAAAGTTAGAGAAACTAACTTAGACACGTTAGAGAAATTAACTTCATAACGTTAGAGAAATTAACTTCGGAACGTTAGAGAAACTAACTTCGAAACATTAGAGAAAGTTTCTTCTTACAAGAAGAATAAAAAAAAAAGAGCTAAACGTTTAATTTTTCATCTGTTGTTTTTGTAAGTGATTCTTCAAAAAAAAGGCGGCTTTTGCCGAAATACTGAATTATTGTATGTTCTCCGTTTATACGTTCTTAGCTTACTTTCTGTCATTCTTGTTCTTGACCACTTTCCATGCTCTTTCTATCTTGTTTTTGCAAAGCTGATATGTAGTAAGCTTTCAAACAGTAAAAGATTTCGTGCGCTTAACATACATTCATGATGATGGCTTTCATTTTCTAACGAAGAAAGTAATCAAAAATCACGACATTCAACACAGTGTTAATCACTCCTGGCTTATCACAATAACAAAGCTGCAGTTTAACTCTTTAATATCCTGTATTAAATAAATAATATTTAATATGTTTATATAATATAATATAATATAATATAATATAATATGTTAACAAAGGCAAATTACAGCAAAGATCAGAGGCAGACAAGCGAGATTTGTAGGACATTTTCTGGGAATAGGAAAACTGGAACACACTGTGGCAAGTGGAAAAATTGAGGAAAGAAGAGAAGAAGGAAGACGGAGAGAGAAATTATTGGACGGGCTGTCAGTGTGGCCAGGAAGAAAGTCGCCGGCGGATCTCATAAAGACAGGGAATTTTGGAGATAGATGATCGCCTAAGCCACGCGGCATTTGACTTATTGATTGATTGATTGATTGATTGATTGATTGATTGATTGATGTTGACAGAAGAAGAGGTCCTCAAAGAAGTTTTCAGAACTAGTTAAAATTATAATAAAAAGAAAGTAAAAATTTCTTGGATCTGCCATGAGAAGTCAGAGAACTTAGTAAAGACTGAAAATGTTCAAGGGGAAAAAAGGGAGAGGAAAACCAAAAGAAAAATGTCTCAGTGGACTGACCGAGCATGGACAAAAAGCATCTGAACTGATCGGATACACCAAGGATCGTACAGGATGGAGAAGCATGTTCACCAACGCTATCCAGCACGGAACATAATTAATAATAATAATAAATAATAATAATAATAATAATATGGTGTGAGGAGACAATTTAATTCTTTACATAGGTCAGTTCACAACGATTTTTTATTAATCAAAATCAAAGGAAAGGAAATGAAATTTATGTAAATTAATTATCAGTTCCTGTAATAAATTTTCTTTCATAAATTTCAGAAAGCATTTCAAATACAAGGATTGAGCGAAAATAAAATCAGTTGAAGACTAGCAAGTGAAGCTATTAATAAACTGAATTTATAAAAAAAAGAGCTTTTGATTATTTAAAAATTGAATTAATTAAAAGCTTTCGATTATTTAAATATAGTAAATAAAGGGTTAATGTATTTTTTTAAAAACTAGCAACTAGAATCTAAATGTCCTTAAATGTATTAGTACAAAATTATTAAGTTAATTATTAAAACTTACATAGTCGTCTCATGGGATGGACATTGTAAGGCATCTGGTCTTTTAGCTGTATTTGGATAACTATGTGAGTTTTGTATGAAGTGGAGCAACAGTGAAGCCTAGATGTTCTTTACACTGAGCTTTAGAAGCCGATACTGAAGTACACAAAGTTTGCAAGTTCAGAGAAAAAAGTTATCAAGGTAAGTGATCTGAGTCCAAGTGCAGTCACTGCTACCGGCGTGAGTGAGCGAGTACAAGCGTGAGCGGCAGGTCCCCACGTCTTGCCACGTGCCGGGGTGAGCAGTGTAACATGTCCCAGGTTGCGAGGGTGCTGGGGCCAACACTGGGCGCGCTGGTTCATTCATTCACTGGCCGAGTTTTCGGGGGGAGAATCTCTGGAAGTTCGGTCATATCGTCTTGTAAACTGGTACAATAGATTTCCGTTCTGCTTGTGATGCTTAGGACAATAGATTTGTACATTGTTGGTGTTCCAAATGCGTTGAATGTGAGCCTTTTGCTTGTTCGTCCAACGATTGTGATGGCGACGATAGTTTACTGGTTTGCTTTTCTCCATGTTTTTATGTTTAAGAACGTACTGTTGGTGTTGCTATTGTTGTTGCTGTTGTTGTTGTTTCATCTACCAGAAGCTGCAGACAAGACGATTCTAATAGCTGTCAACGCGAAGATGTCAGAAGCAACTTGGCGTGTCTGGACTGGATCACCGTTGCTAGCCTGAGCATCGGGGCGGACCCGAAAAACAAAACTTTTCAGCAGACTTCTCCAACATGTAGACCACCGCCAGCATTGCCCTGTAAGCCAGGGTGAGCCTATTACTTGGAACGCCAACGAATAGGTGGGACAGGGTCTTGAACGGCTCTGATTGGCCAGAGCTGATGACCGTGCTATCACTTGTTGGACAGACAACGCTACTTCTTTCAGATTAACATAAAAAACACGAAAAGATAACACTCGTCAATAATCTTCAAAAATCAGTGGCTGGTCTGTCGGGCTGTTGTGTCCTATTATGTTATCAAGAAATACTGCAAGGAAAAAAAAAGTTAGCGTCTTAGTCAGGTATAGTTTGTCAGAACATATCTCATAATCTATCCTCCCCATAGCGTATGTGTAAAACACATATATATTCCCAGTTTGACACGAAAAAAAAACCTTCAGCAGAATGAGGAAGATCCTTACATCAGAACAAATGTCACAGCAACTAAGACAACGTATGTACATCTACTCAATACTCCTTTATGGTGTAGAAGCTTGGACTTTGAACAAGACAGAAAAGAAATCAAGGCTCTTCTTCTTATTCTTCTTCTTCTTCTTCCTCTTCGTACGAACACTGGCGATTATGCGCAGTACTCTGATTTTTGCGATGCGCCTTCTGGCTGGGTACCTCCAACTTCAGCACCTTTCCTTGCTAGGGCAAACTGTGGTCTTGCTCGGACTGCCATGAAGATAGTGGCGTAGACTGGTCTGACCAAAACTTTGTTTTCCAGCCTCTGGTGGCTGTACTTAAGCCTCTTCTCCACATCAGATCCAACATGCAACGCTTGCTGGCCAGACGGCTTTGATACAGATCCACAGGGACACTGTGACTTTGGGATAAGGAATCCGGTGAGTGCCTCAACGATATCCATTCCCCGCCACCTATAGTCTGCTGGCTCTGTTTTGTTTACCTAATTCTGATAGCCATTGTTGTAAAGACCCATAGCCTTGTCACGTCCAGGATTCATTGGTTTCACATCAGATTTTCCTCATCCCTGCCGAGGATCTCCATGTCCCCATCCATCCACCAACTTGACATTCATTTGCATGTCCCTTGCGGAACTTTGCCTCCCAAACAGCACTCCTGTAGGCCTCTCGGTTGTGAGCAAGATGGCCTGCTGGTGTTGCGTCCATTTGCAGATCGTCAACGATTTCTTGCAGCCATCTTCGTTTTGGTCTTTCTCTTTTTCTTTTTCTTTTTCCCATTATGTATCCTTCCAATACGGTCTTCTCTAAATTATCATGGTGTTACTTGACATTACATTTTACAAAAATAACAGTTACAATTAATGTCGATTGCTACAAGTTTCTGGGCTACAGAAGTAGGTCAGAGTTTTTAAGAAAACAGATCTATGTTCCTTGTCTCACAAAGACTATGTTAAGATAAGTGTGTTCTTAACACAGTTCTTCCCAGGGGAATCGAGGCCTTTGAAATGTGAATATACAGAATAGGGCGTATCTCCTAGACTGAAAAGAAAACAAGCAAAGAAATGTTAGACTGGCAAGAAGTGAAAAGAGAAATATTGAAAATCATAAAAACAAGACAACTAAGATACTTCGGGCAGTTCAAGAGGCATAAAACTATATATATTTATATTTTTAAAAAATATATATGTATATATTTTATATGTATATATAAAAGGGAGAAGCTGTCTCGACCAGATCTTTACTCTCAGAATAATACTTGAAGAACATATTGAAAAGCAGAAACCATTAATACTGAATTTCATAGATTTTAAGAAGGCATTTGATAGCATACACAGAGATTCATTATGGAGAATTTTATGTCTATATGGAATACCATCTAAAATTGTCAACATCATTAAGGACTTATACAATGGATATGGTTGTGCAGTCAAGACAGAAGAAGGGATGAGTGAATGGTTCCAGATTGAAACAGGCGTGAAACAAGGATGTATACTGTCTCCTTTACTTTTTGGGATTACAATAGACTTCATAATGAAAAAATGCTGCACAGGTAACACAGGTATTGACTGGGTACATGGGACCCAACTAGAAGATCTTGATTTTGCTGATGACATAACTCTTATCAGTAATAATGTGAATTCCATGCAAGAAAAAACAGATAGCCTATCTTCACTGGCTAGCAAAATAGGACTTGAAATTAACAAGGACAAAACAAAAATAATGAAAATTCCCATCAATCAAAATGGAAAAATACACATAGAAGGGACAGATATTGAAGAAGTCAATCAATTTGCATACCTTGGCAGCTACATAGACCAGGATGGTGACACTAGAAAGGAAGTTAGGATCAGAATTGCAAAAGCAGCATCAATCTTCAAGAATCTTGAGAACATATGGAATTCAAAAGTTATAAGCACAAAAACCAAGTTAAGACTATTCAATTCAAATGTAATATCCACCCTCATTTATGCATGCGAAAGCTGGAAAACAACTAAAGAAATAGAAAAGAAATTAGACTCTTTTGAAAACAAATGCCTAAGGAAAATACTCGGCATCAAGTGGAATGAATTCAAGAACAATGCAGAGATAAGACAGATGACTGAACAACAACCAGTCTCACGGGTGATCAGGAAAAGGAGATGGACATATGTTGGCCACTTGATGAGAAGAAATGAGCAGAGAATCCCAAAACAAGCTATCAAGTGGAACACAACAGGCCGAAGAAAAAGGGGCAGACCGCGTGAAACTCTGAAGAGAACATTATTAAGAGAGGCCAAGTTAACAGGCATAAAATCCTTTGATGAGGTTGAAAGACTCGCCGAAGACAGGAAAAATTGGCGAACTACTTTGCGAGCCCTATGTGACGTCTAACCGCACGGGAAGGATATAAGATATAAGATATATATATATATATATATATATATATATATATATATATATATATATATATATTTATTAAAAGGCTATGATGGCTGCTCTCTGGACATATCCAAAAGCGGTCTGATCTTTTTCTGGAACATTCTTGAGAATCCCTTAGAGTGGACTGGGCAGCAGTGGCAGGGTCAGAACCCCTTATTTTCAGTCCAAGAAGAAGCCGTGTCGATAACGGTTCGGCCATTCCCGCTCTTAATTCTTCGATATGTCTTCTGCAGAGTCGATCCATTTTGTTTTAAAGTAACGTTCTTTCTGCTGAGGGGACCGGCTAGCGTAGTGGTTAGAGCATTCATCTGTCAACCGAATGGTCGAGGGTTCGAATCCCCATCTGACCGGGATTTTCTTTTTTTCAGACCAATACGGCCCCGAGGTCGACCCAGCCTCGTAAAATGGGTACCAGAGAAAATCTGGGAAAGAAAGGCAGCGAGGAAAGGAACTGGCCACCCTACCTCACACGCTGATGGCCCAGCATAATGAGGTCTCTAACACTTCATCCCCTACAGCATTTGCTATGGGACTATCTTTTATCTTCCTTCTGTCCGACTCGTCTCGCAACTTTTGATGAGTCTTTCATAGACGGCCATTTTGCGTTCTCAGATATGCTTCATTTCTTGTGTGTGGCTGTGACATTGGAAGCAGCAGAAATGTGGTTTATTAGAAGAATGTTGCGAATTCCCTGGACAGCAAAAATAACAAATGAAGAATGTATGAGAAGAGCTGGAGAGACAAAAAACCTTGTCAAAAAGATAAGAGAGAGACAATGTACTTTCATAGGACATGCAATGAGAATTGAGGGCATTGAAAATATTATAACAACAGGAAAAATAGAAGGAAGAAGATTTAGAGGAAGACCAAGAGAAATGATACTGGACAGTCTGACGGCATGGTGTGAGAGAAGATCACCAACTGAGCTGAAGGCCTGCATGAAGGATCGGGTACTCTGGAGAAGCATAATAGCCAACGCCAGTCGGCACGGCACATGATGATGATGATGATGGTTGTGATAGTGTACCCTGTATTCCCCCCCCCCCCATTTTGTTTACAAATTCTCCTCTATGGCTTCTTACTGATTTGTGATTGAAGATCTTTTGTAAAGTTCTTGGGCCTATCATGTGCATCGCTACTTCTTTCTAAAAAAAAATTATTGAGAGGAAGCTAGTAGATCATTTATCAGACATGTCAGATTCTCGTTTCTGTCTCTCTTATCTGCATGTACTGAAGTGCATGCTTTCCTGTATGTGCTTATTTTGCGATAACCAGCTTCGACATCCCTGGACATACTGACTAGTGGGCTCTTGCGTCAACATATTAGTAAATGAGATTTTCATGATCTGAGTCCTCGCGACATACGCTCTCGTCAGTTTGATGTATGGTGGTGCACGTTATGTTTGGCGAACATGGGAACTGAAAGAGGCCACGTCGTGAGGTGATGCTGAGAAACAAACATGTTTGCAAGTCATCAGTGCGAGAGTTTTCTATCAGTCACGAGCTGTGCAGGAGGTACGTGGAGAACAACTTGACGTGAGTGCCCAGCGTGGTCTGAGGAGGAAGCGAGGCACAGCTGAGGAGGAAGCGAGGCACAGCATGGTCTGAGGAGGAAGCGAGGCCCAGCATGGTCTGAGGAGGAAGCGAGGCCCAGCATGGTCTGAGGAGGAAGCGAGGCCCAGCATGGTCTGAGGAGGAAGCGAGGCCCAGCATGGTCTGAGGAGGAAGCCAGGCCCAGCATGGTCTGAGGAGGAAGCGAAGCCCAGCATGGTCTGAGGAGGAAGCGAGGCCCAGCATGGTCTGAGGGGGAAGCGAGGCCCAGCATGATCTGAGGAGGAAGCGAGGCCCAGCATGGTCTGAGGAGGAAGCGAGGCCCAGCATGGTCTGAGGAGGAAGCGAGGCCCAGCATGGTCTGAGGAGGAAGCGAGGCCCAGCATGATCTGAGGAGGAAGCGAGGCCCAGCATGGTCTGAGGGGGAAGCGAGGCCCAGCATGATCTGAGGAGGAAGCGAGGCCCAAAACTGAAAGCTGCAAAAAAAAGCGTAAACGGAAGGAGACTGTGCCCTGCAACACAAACATTGATTGCTGTTACAGCGATCTCTTGTACAAGTCAGACATTGACACAATCAGCTATGAGAGAAGCTGTTACAGCGGTCTCTTGTACAAGTCAGTCATTGACACAATCAGCTATGAGAGAAGCTGTTACAGCGATCTCTTGTACAAGTCAGTCATTGACACAATCAGCTATGAGAGAAGCTGTTACAGCGATCTCTTGTACAAGTCAGTCATTGACACAATCAGCTATGAGAGAAGCTGTTACAGCGGTCTCTTGTACAAGTCAGTCATTGATACAATCAGCTATGAGAGAAGCTGTTACAGCGATCTCTTGTACAAGTCAGTCATTGACACAATCAGCTATGAGAGAAGCTGTTACAGCGGTCTCTTGTACAAGTCAGTCATTGATACAATCAGCTATGAGAGAAGCTGTTACAGCGATCTCTTGTACAAGTCAGTCATTGATACAATCAGCTATGAGAGAAGCTGTTACAGCGATCTCTTGTACAAGTCAGTCATTGATACAATCAGCTATGAGAGGAGATGTTACAGCGGTCTCTTGTACAAGTCAGTCATTGACAAAATCAGCTGTGAGAGAAGCTGTTACAGCGATCTCTTATACAAATCAGACATTGACACAATCAGCTGTGAGAGGAGCTCTTCAGCAAAATAATGATTACCAAGTTTTACAGCAATTAACAATAACAAACTTACAATGCGGTGTGGTGCGCACAGTATTAACAATAACCAAATTACGCTGCGATGGGGTGTGCACTGTACTAACAATAACCAACTTAACAGTCCGGTGCAGTACGCACTTTATTAACAATAACCAACTTAACGCTTCGATGGGGTGTCCACTGTATTAACAATAACTAGCTTAACGTTGTGGTGGGGTGTTCACTGTATTAACAATAACTAACTTAACGTTGTGGTGGGGTGTCCACTGTATTAACAATAACTAACTTAACGTTGTGGTGGGGTGTCCACTGTATTAACAATAACTAGCTTAACGTTGTGGTGGGGTGTTCACTGTATTAACAATAACTAACTTAACGTTGTGGTGGGGTGTCCACTGTATTAACAATAACTAACTTAACGTTGTGGTGGGGTGTCCACTGTATTAACAATAACTAGCTTAACGTTGTGGTGGGGTGTCCACCGTATTAACAATAACTAACTTAACGTTGCGGTGAGGTGTCCACTGTATTAACAATAACTAGCTTAACGTTGCGGTGAGGTGTCCACTGTATTAACAATAACTAGCTTAACGTTGCGGTGAGGTGTCCACTGTATTAACAATAACTAGCTTAACGTTGCGGTGAGGTGTCCACTGTATTAACAATAACTAGCTTAACGTTGTGGTGAGGTGTCCACTGCATTAACAATAACTAGCTTAACGTTGCGGTGAGGTGTCCACTGTATTAACAATAACTAGCTTAACGTTGCGGTGAGGTGTCCACTGTATTAACAATAACTAGCTTAACGTTGCGTTGAGGTGTCCACTGTATTAACAATAACCAACTTAACGCTGTGGTGGAGTGCTCATTGTACTAAGTTGCATTCCCTCGAGTCCGTTCTCATATAACAACTGAGAATCCTTTTGCGCTGTGATTTTATGTTTTTTCTTTTGATGTGTACAATGTCGCGACAACCAGAAACAAAAGAAAGCAAAATGAGTAAGTTTACTCCTCAACTTGTCAGCGACATTTCTGTTTTCTCTTATTTCCAGCCGTCCTGTAGATCTGTGCTCTCCGTGCAGTAATATTCCCCGAACTTTTCTCTCCAGTCACATTCTCTCAAGTCACAAAAACCAGGTCCACGCTCAACAATTAACTTAAATCAGCTCTCGAATGGCAACTAATTCCAGTACAACCTCTCCCCCGAGATCAAGTGACCAGGTGAACTGAAACCTGGTTTGCTTTCAAACCGAGTCCCTCGTGGAGGTTCATTGACCCTGGCCAACATTATCTTATTGCTATAAACTTCTAAACCACCGGAGTTGAGAAGTGTCGTTATAAATGTTAGCCAGAATCAGTCACTTCTGAACTCAGTAAGCGCTCTGATAGTGACATCAGAGGCAGGCTAGACTTTCTCAAGAATATTCATAGACTAGACTCTTGTTCTGTGTAAAATGTGGAAACGATGCAAACAGATGCCATGCACTTAATGGCTAACAAAACAAGACTTGAGAATAAAGATAAAGATAATGAGGAACCCGGTCGCGCAAGAGAAAAAAAAAAGTAGATATGGAAGGACCACCAATAGAAGAAGTAGACCATTTTGTGCATCTCGAAAGTTACATAGATCATGAAGGAGGCAGGAGAAAAGAAGTTAGAACCAGAACAGCACAGGCAGCATTGACCTTTAATAATGTTGAGAAAATATGGAAATCAGAACTCCCTAAGTTCAAGAACAAAGCTTAGGATATTCAACCCAAATGTAATTACCCAGCCTCACGTATACATGTGAAAGCTGGAAAACAACCAAAGAAATAGCAAAAAATTGAACGGATTCGAAAATAACTGTCTAGGGAAACTACTCTGTATACCATAGAAAAAATTCAAGACTAAAGCAGAGATAAGAAAAATTAACATGCATCAAACAGTCTCATCAGCGATCAAGAAAAGACAGTGTGGCATACGTGGGCCAGGTGATGAGAAGAAACAATCAGAGAATCACAAACCAGGCCATCAAATGGGAAACAGCTGGAAAAAAAAACCCGCCAACCTCGATAGACCCTAAAGAGAACGTTGACAAGAGAGGCTAAGTTGACTGGCATCAAATCCCTTGATGAGATTGAGAAGCTCACCGAGAATAGAAACTCATGGCGAGACACTCTGCGAGTCCTGTGTGACGCCCGACGGCAAGGGAAGGATATAAGGTGTAAGAGGACTCTCGTTCTTGGTGTTCATATACGGTGAAATTGTTATAAAGCGTAACACAGGACCACATCGTGTATAACTAAATTCAGATGAACATTGTCTCCAATGGTCAGGAACTGTTATTAAACTATTTTTAACGGAAAATAATGATCTACCATTATTATAAACACTCACTTACAAACAAGCTACTGCTAATATAAAAGATTATAATATTTTGTATAAAAGATTTAAACTTATAATCAATGTCGAGTACAGGCCAGCTATAGGGATAGTTTAGAGAAGAAATGAATGTAGTGGTAGTAGTATTATCACTGTCTGTGATCCTCCACTTTGGAAAAGGGAGAGACGGAGATGGTGAGGATTTGTGTGTCCTAATCTACCTGAACGAATATTTAAAGAAACACTTATCTGCCCAGAACCCATAGTAAACATGGGTAATGTAACAGACAGTGTACATGCCCTATACACACATGTACGTCTGGGAAATGTGTATATATGCAAAAATAAATGTACTAGAATAAATAAACACTGCGGGATAACCGACAGGCGTCCAGAAAATGGTGGTATGATACAGTTTCGACTATCCGGCAAATCTGAAATCCGGGAAATTTAGTTCTGCCAAATAGAGGGTCTTCAGTAGTAGTACTAGATTAAGTAGCAATAAAAGTTGTACATTTTTTTCTTCTAGATCATAATTTAAGATTGTTTGCATCTGTTGCCATGGAGATTTTGAAATTTTTATATAGATTAGGGTGGAAAGCGTGTTGCAGTGTCCTGCTTGAATTCTGAGAGTGCACAAAAAAAAGAGCAGGCTTCTTTTCAGACTCCACTACTCTGGGAAATATGTGGAACCACCGCTTTAGTCAAACTGAGCTAGCATAAAAACGTCTTTTTTCCGGTTTTTTGTTTTTAAACTGGGAGCATCACATAAAAGAAGGATGAAATCTTATGCAGACGTGATTTGATAGCTTGCCTAGACGATTACCGGCTAACTCATGTCGCCCCTGCAGTAGTTGGCCGAGTATTTTTAAACTGTATGCGCTAAATCTGGACACACGTAAATATGGCCGCAGTGTTTGGAATACATCGTGAGTGTTTTAATATAGATTTCGTGGGGGCCTGGAGTTATCTGAAGCAGATGCTGGTTGTATTTAGAGAGAAGAGATAGGGTTGCACAGATATGTACACACATGGCTCCTATATCTGTGTACCATAAAATAAAACAGTTCATATCTATGTTTGCCAGACAGCAATTACTCAACATCAGATGTAAGTAAACGATCAGATGCGTAATGTAGTGCATTTTTAAAACATGGCTGGGCAAGGCTAGAGAGCAAAGCTTCCGTTTCCCCAAACATGGATGGACGTTTTGGATCCGAGGTGAAAGTATTCTTTGTACAGTCTACCCGTAGGGGCCTGAGGCCAGGTCATGGCAAATTAGACGCATTAGCAGCTGCTGTCAGACTTTCTGTCACTCGGTTTTCTTTGCCACGTGTCTCTCGCAAGGTTCCTGCTGATAGGCGTAGGATATCGTGTCTTTCCACAACTCTCGATCCCTTGTGGGTCTCAACAGACATGTCACTGAGTATTTGCCATGCCAGGACGTCAGACCATCAAACATCTTTTCCTCTCTTTCTGCCTCTTGTCTACTCTACCTTCCCTGCTGCCATTAGGCTCTCTAGCCCATCTCTCCTCCAAATATCTCCATCTTGTCATATATATTCACTATAAAACTACCTGTAATTGTAATTGCAGTTGTAATCAGAGACTGGCATTCGTGCACTCCGGGCATTCCTATATGTGCTCCGCCTCCAATTCCCTCACCCACTGGAGCTGATGGAGCCAGTCACACACCGGTTGTGGGTAATACCCGCTGAACCACTTCTTTCGGAAAAAAACCTCCACTTCCCCTGCTTCTTCCTCAATTCCATCATTCTCCTGATGTCATCAGTTAACCCGATGTCGTCCTCCACACACAGCCTACCCGAGGTGGCTCTTGCAATCTCCTCCTCCTCCTCCTCCATTCTTAAAGTTCTAAAACAGCCTGCTAGATTAGTTTTTGTTGTTTTTTTTTTAGGGGGGGGGGGGGAGACAAACAAAACTGATCAACAGTGACAGAAGCTGCTAAACAGATAATACTCTCACGCCACAAAAGAAACCATTTCTTCCAAATGATACGTGGTCACTTTTCTGCACTTAGAAATTCAGATACTTTGCAAACAACTGAGAGATCGGTATGGGAAAAAAAAATCTTCAAGGTTTTGTTCGCCCCGAAATGTGCTTGTTTGGGCCAAATTCTACACAGTTATTTTTCGTATACTCTGCACTGACAACGAAGATACCAGCCGTATCTGCACGCGTGATAACAGCAGATGTAACTGATCTTGTGTTGGCTAGTAAACTTACCGTAACCGCTCTATCTTAAATAAACTTCTACCACCTGTACTTTCTCTCCACACCAGCTGCCATGTGTCTTATTAACAGACTTGTCATAGTAGTACCTAATATGATAAATGTGGGAAGATGTCACCGTTTTCTTCGCTAGCTGCGTCCAGCGTAATACATTAATTCAGTCAGTGCGTCCCTAGCAACGCGACCGAGTATACAGACCACCAGCAACAAGGGCGACCAACCCACATTCTCCACAGTCCATTAGCGGCTGTGAGTTATCTTCACCTGTCCTGTGTGTTTATCTTAATGGTGTACAGCGTGAACCTAATTAATGGTCTCGTGGATTTGTACATGGATTTCTCAACAGATTACAGCCCGGACTCGCTGGCTGAGGTACTGCTGTATCGATGGACAAGCAGGTTCAGGAGCACGGTTAGTCTTGGCCTGGTTAGCTCCCAGAGCAGATGTTTCTTCGTAGATTCCCTGTCCAGATGGCTCGGGAGACTTTGGTTCAGCAAGTGCAGTTAAAAGATAATAAAGATTCAAATAAAAGATAGCCATGGAACCCTGATGTAGCCTCAGGTAAAGAGGTTTGTTTTTTTTAAGCTAGGTCGTCGGTGGTCAAAGTCCGGCCGGAGATGACCCAGTGACCCAGCTTTAGGAATTGGTAAGTGGGCTCCTTCTTGTCCTGGAGAAGAGGAAAAAGTCCATGTGTGACGCTGACCACACCACCCCGCGGGGTTCTGAGAGGTGAAGGACAAAGTGGACACTAAAACCACGACCTCTGGATGCCTCTATAGCGGTGTGTTTCAAAAGATGTGCCCCGCCATGCTGGTGTGCCGCTAGACAAAAAAAGAAAAAAAGAAAGATGTGCTCCCACAGTTTGATTGTACAAATAGTTTCTTTGATTGTACAAATAGTTTCTTTGATTGTACAAATAGTTTCTTTGATTGTACAAATACTTTCTTTGATTGTACAAATACTTTCTTTGATTGTACAAATACTTTCTTTGATTGTACAAATAGTTTCTTTCAAAGTACACGTCGCTTGGTGTACTATAAACAGTTAAAAACCCCATAAGTTTACACTTAATGTGAACACAGGTGTGTCAAGACAGAAAATTTCGTTATCAAGTGTGTCACAGTCTGTAAGAGTTCGAGGACTCCTGCCTATTTAGCATAAAAGGCTTTCCTACGTAGCACGATGTCTTGTCATTAGGGGCATATAGGGCACCAAGTGTAGTGCCCATTTTTTCCTTCCTCTTCACACCACTGAGCTATATAAGGCACACTAGAGGCCGGTTTAATCTGTCGTACACCAGGAAACCCGACACCAGCATAGCAAGACAGGCACTGACATGGAATCCTCAAGGAAACAGAAAACGAGGAAGACCGAGACTTACTTGGAGAAGAGAAATTACAACAGTGCCCAGAGACAAGGGATACACATGGAAGGAAGCAGAGAATAATTCCAAGAACAGGGATGACTGGAGAGCCTTTATCCGTGGCCTATGCTCTCAAGGGAGATGATGATGATGATGATGATAATGATGATGATGATGATGCCAGGCACTCATAACTGCATTTACGTTTACCTGGGAGCCTCTGCTCGGAGGCAAGCTTCAAACCTTCGCCATGAAGGTCTAGTGCACTAACCACTTCGACACTCAAGAGCCCATTTCGTCACAAATTCTACAATTAGCAACGGTATACAAACTTTGTCTGAGCACTCAATCACTTCGCACGATAAAACAACACGCTAACTTCTGTACTACTCCAGCATCCCCGAGTTTTGTCTATCTTATAAGTAAATATCGTTGGCTGTTTATAGACACTGTCTTCACGACCGTTTCTCCGTTCTCAAATCTAACCTGCAAGAATTCTAAACACTTCGTTATCTGCAACAGCTACGAATGTGGTTTTTTTTTCCCTTCCGTTGGTTTGAAGGAGTGGATGTAAGGGGAGAGAAGAATTGAGTTTCAAGGCGGACAGCAAGTCTTTTCTTATCTTCAAAGGCGTGGAGCTTGGAACAAATAAAGTTTCAGCAGATCGTCAGCAGAGAGAGAGAGAGAGAGAGAGAGGGAGAGATGAACTAGTTTATGCTGAAAACAAAAAACAAGATTCCACAAGTCTTTCCCAGACATTTTTTTCCCTCAGATCGCTGCCCCCTTGAAGGCATTGATAAAATCCACAGCTGTCCCGCTACACTTTTGCTCTACACTTGGTATAGATTAGAAAATATTCTGATTTATGAACTAGGTTTCTTTTCTATACACAAATCCAAAAATAAAATGTTCAAATCCTGACTTGCTACAGGGGCCCCCAAACAACCCTTACCCCCCCCCCCCCCCCAGCTTTTGTGGCAATGGTTCATAAGTCGGGGTTCTCAAAGGGTTTTGCGAGGATTCATGTTACAAGTCTAGAAGTTGTCTTTTTCTTCATAACAGCTGCCTCTTTTTCAGTGGCAGTTTACCCCACACGAGTGGGCCACGTACCCTTTTTTTAAACATTAAGTTTGGCTAGATCGTGAACGTGAAGAGTTTATGTGTATAGAGAACTGACTTCTCATGACAGTTCAGTTCCTTTTTGACTGTATTATTTCTCAGCCGAAACTAGTAAATATTATACAGAGTGTGCCAAAAATTCATTTACACTTTCCCGGGGGGGGGGGAGCCTAGTGTAGGAATGCGGGTTCATGGAGGAAGTGTATATTATTTTGTAGAGAAATTCTCGAAGTTTTAGACATTCCTTGCAGGGACTCTGAATGAGCTCCCCTGGTGAGATGACACATGTCACTGAGATAGTCGAGTTCCTCCCAGGTTTTATATAGCATATCTGGCGTAACAGATGCGATGACTTCCGTGATTCGCTGCTTCAGAATGTTTAGATTCTGTAGAAGGTGGGGTATGTAAATACTCTTTTATGTATCCTTACAAAACACACAAAAAAAAAAAAAACAGTTACAAGGTGTCAGGTCAGAGAATGTAAGGGGAAAAGTGTAAAGAAATTTCTTTTGGAATTCATTCATTCGTCTATTCAGTTTTCTGAGACACTGCGGCTCATTTGCTACTAACAAGACTTGTCTCCATTCCTCTCTGCTCTTTGTCTTCTTCTGCGAATTGTCCACTCCAAGGGCTCGTAGGTCTTCTTCCAGGCTGTCATGCCAACGTTGTATCGGCCTGCCTCTTGGTCTGTAATCACTTCTGTGTAAACTTTTTTTGTCTGTTTGTTCTCGTCTATTCTCTACTAGCGTCCAAGCCATCTCAATCTGTTGTTGCTCATAATGGTAATTATAAGTGGAGACTGGAATAGCATGCGTATTTCTTTATTATTTGTAATTTTCTATGACACAAGATCTCTATCTGGTACAAAAATTCTTCTCAAGATTCTGTTTTCAAAGATCTGTAACTGTGCTTCATCTTGTGTTATAGTTCTCCATGTCTCTGATCCATACAAGACAACTGGTCTAATTTGTGTCTTGCATATATTTAGTTTCTGAGGGAGTTTTAGGGAGTTTGGACACCACAGGGGAACAGAAGTAAGGGTAGACCAAAAGAGACATGGAGAAGAACAACAGAAAGTATGTTGAGCAATAGAGGGCTCACCTGGGCAAGAGCAGAAAAAAAGGCGAAGGACAGGCATTTGTGGAACACCCTTGCGGAAGCCCCATTTGCCCTGGGCACTTAAGGTTCATATATATATATATATATATATATATATATATATATATATATATTTAGTTTGGTGTCATCATCATCATAATCATCATCATCATCATCATCATCATCGCCTTTCACTCCCTTGAGAACATAGGCCACAGATAAAGGCTCTCCAGTCATCCCTGTTCTTGGAATTATTCTCTGCTTCCTTCCATGTGTGTCCCTTGTCTCTTAGCACTGTCATAATTTCTCTTCTCCAAGTAAGTCTAGGTCTTCCTCTTTTTCTATTTCCTTGAGGATTCCATGTCAGTGCCTGTCCTGCTATGTTGGTGTCGGGTTTCCTCAGAGTGTGGCCAATCCACCTCCACTTTCTATACATGATTTGTAGGTTCATATGTTCTTGTCCTGCCCTTTCCCAGACCTCCTCGTTCCTGCCATTTAATGTTTAAAATCCTCCTCAGGCAGTAGTTCATGAATGTTTGTATCCTCTGCTATATTGTCTTGATCATAACCCATGTTTCTGAATCATATAGTAGGACAGTCCTTACGTTTTGATGTTCTTAGATGACCATATTTTGTTAAGTTGGATAAATGCTGCCTGGCCTTGGTTGTTCTGGCTTTAACATCATTTTCTGTTCCCCCATATTTATCCACTATACTGCCTGAATATGTGAAATACTC
Organism: Achatina immaculata; assembly: GCA_009760885.1. Taxonomy (NCBI): domain Eukaryota; kingdom Metazoa; phylum Mollusca; class Gastropoda; order Stylommatophora; family Achatinidae; genus Lissachatina; species Lissachatina immaculata. Next base: position 33,226,692 of record CM019699.1, on the reverse strand, counting down.
TACTTCCTCAGTTGGCACTCTCTCAATTACCAAGAGGCTATTGCTTGCACTATTACTTTTCATTATCTTTGTTTTGTGTCTGTTTATATATAGTCCCATTTTAGCTGAATTCTTGCTTAAGATCTGAAGTTTCTCTTGCATTTGTGTGTAGCTGTGTGCCAGAAGTGCCACATCATCTGCAAGGTCAAGATCTTCCTTCTTCTTCTTCGTTCGCTTCTACCACCAAGACCGCCCTGTGATCCTACTGAATTTACGCCTGTGGTCCTCGTTAAGTCCCGTGGTCCCCCATGTGGTCCCCGAAATGACCATACGAGATCCCCGAGAGGACCACAAGAGGTTCAGAGTAACGCAGGGCTTGAGCCTGTATTCTTGGTGGGTCTCAGAAGCGGGATTGCGTATCAAGATCTTCCAATTGGTTCCATAATGTCCACTGTATCCCATTTCTTTTTCTTTGTGTGGCGGTTTTCATGATCCAATCAATTGCTAGAAGAAATAGGAATGGTCATAGCAAACATCCCTGCCGCACGCCTGTTTCCACTTTAAAACTTCCTGTGAGAGGTCCTCCATATACAATTCTGCAAGTTGTTCCTTCATATATGGTCTTTATAAGCTTTGTTATCTTGGCTGGGATACCATAGTGTTCCAGTAGTTTCTATAGCATTCTACGAGCTAAACTATCAAATGCCTTCTCATAATCAATGAATGTAACTAACAGTGAAGAATTCCACTCCATTGACTGTTCTATTATTATTCGCATTGTAGCAATGTGGTCAGTACAGGATCTTCTTTGCCTGAAACCTGCTTGCTCTTCTCTTAGTTTACTATCAACTGATGTTTTAATTCTATTTAGCAAGATCCTGCTGAAGACCTTGCTGGGTATTGAGAGCAGGGAGATGCCTCTATAGTTCTTACATTCTAATAGATCTCCTTTCTTAGGGAGTTTTATAAGATGGGTCTCGTTCCAGTCCTCTGGGACCTTCTCTTCTTCCCAAATCCTGTTAAATAGTAAGAGTAGTATTTCTGTTGTTATTTCTTTGTTCGCTAGGAGTACTTCTGCTACAAGTCCATCTGGACCCGCTACCTTATTTCTCTTCATCTCTGAAATAACGTGTTCAATTTCGGTCTTGCTGGGTGTTTCTACACCGATGTATTCTCTGCTGCTGGTATCTCCTCTGTTTCTGTTGTTGCTGGCCTATATAAGATTCCACTGAAGTATTCCACCCATCTTTGCATCTGCTCTTCTTCTGATGCTACTACCTTACCTCCCTTGTTTTTGATGGGCTTTTTTATCCTACATGGTCTATTTGCTAACTTCTTGATGGTTTCATACAGAGCTCTCATATTGTTTTTACCAGCTGCCTCTTCTGCCTGTCCTGCCATATTATCAAAATAGGCCTGTCTGTCTTTCTTTATGCTTTTCCTAACCTCTTTATGGACCAAATTGTATTCTATCTGAGCTGAGGCCTTTACTACTCTTGTTTTACTGTCATTTATTTTTGTTTTCATTTCTGTCATTCTGTCTATCTTCTTCAGTGTTTCCAATGTAACCCACTCCTTATGCTGAGGTTTCTTAAATCCCACAGTCTCTTCATATGATTTCCTCCACATTTCTTTAGCACTATTCCACACAATGTTCACATCTGGTGTATCTTCTTCGTATAACTCCTGCAGAACCTGAAATCTGTTGCTCAGTTTCAGTTTAAAGTTCTTTGCGATTTCTTGGTCTTCCAACAGTACCATATTATATCTTTTCCTTGCCACGTCTGTTTTGTGGCTGCTTCTTCATTCTCAGTTTAGCTACCAGCAGGTGGTGGTCAGAAACTACATCTGCACCTCTCTTCACTCTGACATCTTGCAATGTTCTACGAAAGCTTCTACTGATACAAAGATGATCTATCTGGTTCTCAGTGGCATGATCTGGTGATACCCACGTGGCTTTGTGTATAGTTTTATGTGGAAATATACTTTCTCCAATGACAAGGTTGTTGAGCATGCATAGATCTGCTAGCATTTCTCCATTTTCGTTCATTATTCCTAATCCATTTTGACCTATTACTTTCTCATAACCTGTGTTGATCTTACCTACCTTTGCATTGATGTCCCCATTACAACTGTTATGTGTTTGTTGCCTTGTTGGTCTAGGATTTCCTGCAACGTATTGTAGAATTCGTCCTTTACGATCTCTTCTGCATCATTTGTTAGTGCGCATACCTGAATGCTATTCAGCTTAATATCCTTCTTCTTTGTTGAGAAGCAGGCTGCAATTATCCTTGAGCTAACTGCCTCCCAGCTCATCAATGCGCTCTGGGACTCCCTGGATAGCATTAGTGCCACGCCCTCTGAGTGTGTTGCATCTGGATTTTGGTGACCTGAAAATAGGATTGTCTCCCCTGTTGCTAGTCTTCGCTTACCTGTTCCTGTACAGTGTGTTTCGCTCAGCCCCAGTATCTTTATATTATATCTATTCATTTCTCTCGGTATCCTGGCAGCCTTTCCACTTTCATACATTGTTTTAACACTCCAACATGCAATGGTAAAAGGTGTCCTGGTACTTAGCTGGGATGTCGGTTCTGCAGCTTCCTTTCGGCTTTGACTGCACAACGTCATGCTCTCTGTTATCAGAGCCTCTTCCTTTTCCAGGACAAAGTTTCCTGGTTTTTCATCTCCGTATTTCTCTAACGCTCCTGGTTTTTTTTTTAACACAGAACAGGTCGTTGGCCTATCCCCCCCCCCCCCCAACCTCCTTAGTCGCCTCTTACGACATGCGTGGAAGATGGCAGTGGTTCTTTTCTCTACAGGGGGCCCCGGTAACCACACGGGGGGGGGGGGAGGGGGTGTTGTGGCACAGGATTTGTTTATTGCTACAAGTGTCTAAGGACAAAATAAGTGTTGTTTCCTGCTTGTATCCTAGCCCTAATCTCTCACAATCTTGGAGCTATTGAATATCTCCCCCCCCCCCCCCCCACACACCCAACCCAAGACATTTATATGAATCTGTTATTTTAATTCTTATACCTTCTGTTTGGATCTCACTGTTTTGTTTTTCAGTTTTTGGCCTTGCTGTTCTCACGTTTTCATTTTGTTCATAATTTATCTTTAGCCCGACTTTTTCTGCTTGTTCTTGCAGATGTTTGAAGACTTCTGTGGTCTCTTCAGAGTTTCTCTTACAATATTTATATCACCTGCATATCTTAATATTTTCGTTCTGTCACTAATGTTTTGTTTTCCATTTATTATACTTAGAATTTTTTTTTCTACAATGTGATTGGAGTTTTTGGAATCCCCCGTATATTTGTGCTGTTGCTTTTGTTTCACTTTTATAATTTAGTAGAAAGTTTTACATTCTTAAGCAGGAAGGTGAAGTGAGAGTAACATACAGATTTTTTTTTTGGTGACGTTTCGTTTTAGTATCTTTCATGCGTTTTCTTACGGAAACACCTGTAGGTATCCACATGAAGTGAAAATGTATTGATTAAGTCGTGACTGTAAATATGCATACCTGTATTAGTTCAGCTATATTTCCCCACCAATTCTTCACACTTATATAAACTCCACATCAAGATTTGATTACGTTTTTTTTTCAGCAACTGAGTTCATTGTTTGCGGTGTTTTGGTTTTTTTTACGGAAGACCAGTGCTAGCCGTAAATGAGGCAAGGTGGATAGAGAATGCTTTATCGCCTGGGAGAGATAAAGTGCATGATGAGGATAGGAATTTTTTTTGTTGGAGATTACCTGTGGCTGACATCTGCGCCAACAGCCAGAAAACTGACAAACGAACGGATATGTGCAGGGGCGGATAACTCATTAGACTGAACAAGCTTACATCTAGAGGCCCGGAAGCCAAGTGAAGTGAAGAGTGAAGTTTTTCATTAGTGACAGTCATTCACAGAACTACAAAAAAAATAAGATTTTTAAGACCATTCATCTTTCCCATCGCAACATATGCCTGTGAGACCTGGACACTTAACAAAACAGCCGAGAAACACATGAATCCTTTGAATGTAAATGTTACAAAAGAGTTCTTCAAATATCATGGACACAAAAAAGAACAAATATATCCATACTACAAGAACTTAATATTGAAGAAGGCTGGCTAGTAAAGATGATTAAACAGAGAAAACTTAATATTCTGGACATATTAAACGTCATGATAATTTAGAGAAGACACTCTTGAAAGTGTACATAATGGAAAAAAAGAAAGAGAGGAAGACCAAGGCGAAGATGGCTGCAAGACATCTTTTATGATCTGCGAATGGACGCATCGGTAGCAGGGCATTTGCTTACAGCCGAGAGGCCTACAGGAGAGCTGATAGGAAGGCAAAGTTCTGCAAGAAACATGCACATGACTGATCGAGTGATTCATAATTCTTATTGCTTCATTAGCACGTTATGTTATTCAAAAGACAGCGATGTATCAGTTTCTGTTTGGTCTGTGTAATACAAGGTCGCATAGTCGTAGTAATAGTAGCGATCACTACTAGATGGGATCGGGCAATGTATCAGGTGATGGACTGTACAAGTCAGAGGTAGCTAGTGGTCTTACTAAGTCTGACCTTGGGACCTGGATGAAGGTTAATTTTGCTACTGGATATATGGTGTTTTAAGCAAATACTCCACGAAAGTTTCATTGTTTGTATGTTTTGATAATATCACTTGAACAAGACAGAGTAGCTATTTCGATTCTTGTGAAACAAAGGACCGTAACTTTTCCCCCATAAATTCTGCCTAGGCACCTGTGTGGCCATCCTCATTCAGCCACATGTATCCTTTAAGCGAAATGAGTGGATCATATCACAGTACAGAGGGGTTCTAAGGACTGTTATAGCCGGAGGTAGGGTGGGGGATACGCTCTCCACTCCAATGAAATGTCTCCACGGCGTGCGTCTCAAATAGCCTCTGACAGTCAAGTCCAGCTCCTGGCCTTCTCGTGGCAGAACTGTTTAAACTGACAGGAGAAGGGGTAACGGCGAATATCTTTCGCCTGAAAACCAGACGCTTCGGGTAGATGAGAATCATATTTTGTAGCTCATCTACTTCTGCTGGCGAGATTATTCAGCTGCCGAGCGTGGAGTGGGGCTCCTCCTTGCCAGTGAAGAAAGGTGCGAATGGGGTTGCCGCGCGGCACCACTGAGGAGAAGGTGAAAGAAAGGATTAAGTGAAGTAATCAGTTGTCTCGAGGTAAGGAATGCACTCAAATCACGGCACCTCTGCTCTGGAGGTCGGCCACGTCCTATGTGCACTCATACCGAGCCTGAACCGGCTTAACCCAGAGGTTAAGACACTGCTGGCGAGATTCTTCGGATGCCGCGCGTGGAGTGAAACTCCTCCCGGCCAATGAAGAAAATGCGAAAAAGCAATTAAGGTTACCGTGTGACGCCAATTTGAAAAGGTGATAGAAAGGATAAAGTGAAGCTTAATAAGTATGTCCAGTAGTACGCGGCGAGAGCTACTCATACCACGGGACTTCTGCTCTAGAGGCCGGCCACGTCCGATATACACCCATACTGGTGAAATATGCCTACACCGGCTTAAACCAGGGCTGAAACTTGATGGCTACTCATGTAACGGTACTTCCGTTCTAGAGGTCGATCACGTCCTAAACACGCCCCTACTGGGATAATACGCCTAAACCGGCTCAACCCAGGGGTGAAACATAGTAGTGGCGAGGATTCGTCATCCTGGACAAAAGCTCCATCCTGGTCACAACTAGGAAGAGTAGCGGCCACGACCACAAAATGCTGAAATCGGAGACACTGGACCAGTGCAGTTTAGACAGGCAACCACCTCTCTCCCGGCAGGGATGTATGTGTATCTTAATTACGCTGAGGTTTTCCGGTGAGAAAGTCCAACTCTAGATTAAACTGATGCAACGAATACCACGATGTCACGCAATCCCGCTTCTGAGAGCCACCGAGAATACAGGCTCAAGCCCTGCGATACTCTGAATCTCTTGTGGTCCTCTCGGGGATTTCATTTGGTCCTTTCGGGGACAACAGGGGACCACGGGACCTATCGAGGACCACAGGAGTAGATGATTCAGTAAGACCACGGGGCGGTCTTGGCGATAGAAGCGAACGAAGAAGAGGAAACAGTAAAGAGGTGGACAATATAAGAATGCTATTAGAACATCATGAGGATATATGTTACAAAGAGGAACACGCGACATCATGTAGAGGCCATTTCTAAAGAAAGGAAACTTGGTCTGAGTTCACTTTCGGTAAACGAAAAAAAAATAGGTATTAACAATAATAATAAGAAGAAGAAGGAGGAGGAGGAGAAGGAGGAGGAGGAGAATTCTCTGCTATCTTCCTTCGGAAGGTTTTCTTCAATGATCCTTCAGTTTGCTTTGCTCTTATGTTTGTCCACAGTACACCGGGCCACGTTGAATTCATTCAGTCTATGTTGTTCACCCCTTTATATCACCTGTGTCGTCCTCTTTCTCTTTTCTCCCCACAATTTTTCCGTGAAGTACCGAACTCTTACCTTTAGTCAATAGGTCAATAAGCATAAACTATCCTTTTCCCTCTTTATTATTTATTGTATTACAGTTGTTGACTGGATCGTTATACTTCAACTGTCTTTTGTTTTACATTATTTGTGCTCTCATTCACAGACCTGGATATCCGAGCGTTCTCATGCCACGGAAGGGCTTCTCCTGCCTTCACAAAACATCTGGCTTATCTTTTATCTGTTTCTCCTATCTACCCTTCAGTCTTCAACCCAGATTCCCATTGCTTTTTCACTCCTTTTTTGTTTTTTTTTAATTGGTCTCACTGAAACATTTTGCTAGGTACATATTTGTATCGGTTCAGCTATATTTCTTCACTAATTTTTCATCATCATCATCATCATGTGCCGTGCCGACTGGCGTTGGCTATTATGCTTCTTCAGAGTACACGATCCTTCATGCAGGCCTTCACCTCAGTTGGTGATCTCCTCTCACACCATCCCGTCAGACTGTCCAGTATCATTTCTCTTGGTCTTCCTCTTGATCTTCTTCCTTCTATTTTTCCTGTTGTTATAAAATTTTCAGTGCTTATTTTTCATACTTATACAAAAGAGAACTCCCCGATTCTTATGTTGTTCATTGTTTGGTTTGTAGATGAGTCGGGATAGGAAGAGGTTTTGCTCTTTTCCTGTTAGTTTAGACATGGCTGTTGCTCCGGTTATGCGTTTCTTGGCGCTTTAGCTGTGATATTACTGGTGTATACTTGTAAAATTCAACGTAACAAGGCAGTTCTGTGTTCGATATATGCTTATCATATACGAAAATACTTGTAAATAAACGAATATTCCACTAATAAGCAAAACTGTGAGATTTTTTTCTAACAAGAACAAGAACAAGAACAACAACAACAACAACAACAAAACTGGTTTGAAAATATGAAGGCATAGCATTTCCCCATTATTTTTGGCGCAAAAAAAAATGTTTTAGTTAGCACCAATTTCTAGGCAAGAAAGCTTTCAAAACAATAAACTGCCATATATCTCCTCCTCCTTCTGAATTTCAAACTCAAATTTTCAATAGCATTGTGGGCAATTTCTACAACTGTTATGTAAATAATTGCAGTTTATTACAATGTCTATAAGCGTGAAGACGAAAATCTGGATATTTAAGAGTAATGTTCTAAGTGTACTACTCTATGGAAGTGAATGCTGGAAAATCACCAGAACTATAGAAAACAAGTTGAATTCTGTCCAGACTAAATGTTTACGAAGAATTAGAAGAATATTTTGGACAAACACCATAAGAAATAACATCTTGTTGGCAGAAATGAAGATGAACCCCCTGACAGCAATTATTGAGTAGAGACACTGGTGATGGTTGGGACATGTGCTCCGAATAAATGACAACTCACTACCAAACATAGCACTAAGATGGACAGTACAGGGGAACAGAAGGAAAGGTAGACCAAAGGAGACACGGAGAAGAACACCAGAGAGGTTTTTGAGCAATAGAGGGCTTACTTAGGCAAGAGTGGAAAAAAAAGGCAAAGGACAGGCATTTGTGGAAAACCTTGCAGTAGCCCCATGTGCCTTGGGCAAATAAGGTTCAGAGAGAGAGAGAGAGAGAGAGAGAGAGAGAGAGAGAGAGATTACAATGTCTGCAACTGGCGGTCAGTACAAAAGAAAAAGAACCGAAAAAAAAACGTATACCAATCTTGATTAAAAACTACTAAATCTCGTTCAAAGTGCTAAATATCTATTGCCCGCCATATACAACAGGAAATGGAAGTTCTACTTTCAAATGACATGCGCAGTGATATGTTAAATAGAAATTATCGCCGTTTATTTAACGAAACGAAGCTCGTCGACGGGTTGCTAAGAAACACACGGTACGGAACAAGTGCCACGAGCCATATCAGCCCAACTTGCAGAGGAAGAGTTCATACGGGCCTTTTAATCTGCAGCTGCTGAGAATCTTGAACTACCAAGTTTTTTTCTGTCGAAGAAATTAACTTCTACCTCTTCTTATAATAATAATAATAATAATAATACGAAGAAGAAATATATGTATATATATAACTGACAGAAAATGCTAGAAAAAAGGAATAAAACATCTCTGTATGTCTTGTTTTCCAGCACTGCTACATCAAACAATTATGTGAACTCTTTAAGGAGTAAATTTACAGGAGTTTAGTAGTTAACTAACTTTTGGACGCCTTCTCTGGCTGCGATACACGTGACAAATGCTCATTAGCCAGCCAATGACTGAACGTGTTAGGATAAAAAAAAAAATATGAACTACGTCGGCCTCACGCTACATAGAAGCGAAACAAACCTTCTCTATCCCGGCTATATAAACTGTCCTTATCTGAAAACGTTTCATTGAGATGAGTATAATGCTACACTGAGGTACCTCATCAAGTTCAGAGCCTGTCAGGGTGATCTATCCGGCGTAATCTGTGAAATATGTTTAACAAAATTTTCAAACAAAGCCGAATTAATCTTTTATTTATTGCTAATGGGTGATATCTGGTGCCTCCAATGTTTTATGAATGCTGGGAATGGTGTACCAGCTTTACTGTATTGTTAGATTCTTTCAATATTTCTGGAAAGTTTCTGAAACTCATTATAGACTGCTACTGATATCAGTAATTAGTTATATTACTACTACTGCTGCTGCTGCTGCTGCTCTACCACCACCACTACTACTATAAACATTACTACTACAACAGCTATTACTGTTGTTGCTGCTGCTGCTACTACTACTACTACCACTACTACTACTACTACTACTACTACTACTACTACTACTACTACTCCTGCTATCACTACTGCTACTAGTATAAACATTACTACTACTACGGCTATTACTGCTGCTGCTATTACTACCACTACTATTGCTATCGCTACTACTACTATCACTACTACTACTATAAACATTACTACTACTACAGCTATTACTGCTACTGCTGCTAATCTACTACTACTGCTACTATAGCAACGACATTTTGCCTCTAATGTTGCTACTACTCATATTATTACTAATACAGCTATTACTGTACTACTTTTACTACTACTACTACTAAAAATACTACTAATACTGCTGCTTCTGACACAAATACTGCTACAACTACAACTACCGTTATACAGCATCTTCTACTGTTGCTGCCATTACTACTACTGCTACTATTACTTTTATGCTACAATTACTACTTAAGCGGCTATACCTACTACTTCTTCAGTTGTGTTCGAGTCCAAAGGCAAGCTAAATTAGTGCCCTACTTTAGGGCGGAAAACATAAACAGTTTGTTTTTATTTTCTCTCGGAGGCCATGCTTTGCATCCTAAACATTGTCATCCAGTCGTAGCTTCCTGTGTCCAGAGCCGAGCTCTAGCGTCTTGGCAGAGAGGGATTACAATGTCTGCAACTGGCGGTCAGTACAAAAGAAAAAGAACCGAAAAAAAAACGTATACCAATCTTGATTAAAAACTACTAAATCTCGTTCAAAGTGCTAAATATCTATTGCCCGCCATATACAACAGGAAATGGAAGTTCTACTTTCAAATGACATGCGCAGTGATATGTTAAATAGAAATTATCGCCGTTTATTTAACGAAACGAAGCTCGTCGACGGGTTGCTAAGAAACACACGGTACGGAACAAGTGCCACGAGCCATATCAGCCCAACTTGCAGAGGAAGAGTTCATACGGGCCTTTTAATCTGCAGCTGCTGAGAATCTTGAACTACCAAGTTTTTTTCTGTCGAAGAAATTAACTTCTACCTCTTCTTATAATAATAATAATAATAATAATACGAAGAAGAAATATATGTATATATATAACTGACAGAAAATGCTAGAAAAAAGGAATAAAACATCTCTGTATGTCTTGTTTTCCAGCACTGCTACATCAAACAATTATGTGAACTCTTTAAGGAGTAAATTTACAGGAGTTTAGTAGTTAACTAACTTTTGGACGCCTTCTCTGGCTGCGATACACGTGACAAATGCTCATTAGCCAGCCAATGACTGAACGTGTTAGGATAAAAAAAAAAATATGAACTACGTCGGCCTCACGCTACATAGAAGCGAAACAAACCTTCTCTATCCCGGCTATATAAACTGTCCTTATCTGAAAACGTTTCATTGAGATGAGTATAATGCTACACTGAGGTACCTCATCAAGTTCAGAGCCTGTCAGGGTGATCTATCCGGCGTAATCTGTGAAATATGTTTAACAAAATTTTCAAACAAAGCCGAATTAATCTTTTATTTATTGCTAATGGGTGATATCTGGTGCCTCCAATGTTTTATGAATGCTGGGAATGGTGTACCAGCTTTACTGTATTGTTAGATTCTTTCAATATTTCTGGAAAGTTTCTGAAACTCATTATAGACTGCTACTGATATCAGTAATTAGTTATATTACTACTACTGCTGCTGCTGCTGCTGCTCTACCACCACCACTACTACTATAAACATTACTACTACAACAGCTATTACTGTTGTTGCTGCTGCTGCTACTACTACTACTACCACTACTACTACTACTACTACTACTACTACTACTACTACTACTACTCCTGCTATCACTACTGCTACTAGTATAAACATTACTACTACTACGGCTATTACTGCTGCTGCTATTACTACCACTACTATTGCTATCGCTACTACTACTATCACTACTACTACTATAAACATTACTACTACTACAGCTATTACTGCTACTGCTGCTAATCTACTACTACTGCTACTATAGCAACGACATTTTGCCTCTAATGTTGCTACTACTCATATTATTACTAATACAGCTATTACTGTACTACTTTTACTACTACTACTACTAAAAATACTACTAATACTGCTGCTTCTGACACAAATACTGCTACAACTACAACTACCGTTATACAGCATCTTCTACTGTTGCTGCCATTACTACTACTGCTACTATTACTTTTATGCTACAATTACTACTTAAGCGGCTATACCTACTACTTCTTCAGTTGTGTTCGAGTCCAAAGGCAAGCTAAATTAGTGCCCTACTTTAGGGCGGAAAACATAAACAGTTTGTTTTTATTTTCTCTCGGAGGCCATGCTTTGCATCCTAAACATTGTCATCCAGTCGTAGCTTCCTGTGTCCAGAGCCGAGCTCTAGCGTCTTGGCAGAGAGGGGTGGAGCTGCAGGATCTTCTCTGGAGTCGTAATACCTGTCTTCGGGGTTAGGCGAGGGGCCGGGGAGAGACAGGTGTGCTCTTATCAGCAGCGCCTGGAAATGGGACTTGTTCTTGACGTGATAGTTCTAAGCCTGAAATCGCCATCTTGTTACATCACTAGTACATTAGAGACACGTCATCTAAAGTTTATATCAATAGTACATTAGAGACACGTCATCTAAAGTTTATATCAATAGTACATTAGAGACACGTCATCTAAAGGTTACATCAATAGTACATTAGAGACACGTCATCTAAAGGTTACATCACTAGTACATTAGAGACACGTCATCTAAAGGTTACATCACTAGTACATTAGAGACACGTCATCTAAAGTTTATATCAAGAGTACATTAGAGACACGTCATCTAAAGGTTACAACAATAGTACATTAGATACACGTCATCTAAAGGTTACATCAATAGTACATTAGATACACGTCATATAAAGGTTACATCAATAGTACATTAGAGACATGTCGTCTAAAGGTTACATCAATAGTACATTAGAGACATGCCATCTAAAAGTCTAGGACTTTATTTCTCTCAGTCTCAGTAACAGAAAAGTTTTTACTGAACTGACTGTTATCACTGCCTTTACAATTTCTACTATTACTATGAACTCTACTAACATCAGTTCTCTAGCATCACTCCTACTAACATTACTCCTACTATCATCATTCCTACTAATGTCATTCTTACTAACTTCACTCCTACTAACATCACACCTAAATAAAATCACTCCTGCTAATATAAGTCCTACTAGCAACACTGCTGACTAACATCACTCCTACCTGACATCACTCCTACTAGCATCACTCCTACTAGCATCACTCCTACTATCATCACTCCTACTAGCATCACTCCTACTAGCATCACTCCTACTATCATCACTCCTACTATCATCACTCCTACTAGCATCACTCCTACTATCATCACTCCTAATAACATCACTCCTACTAGCATCACTCCTACTAACATCACTCCTGCTAGCATCACTCCTACTAGCATCACTGCTGACTAACATCACTCCTACCTAACATCACTCCTACTAGCATCACTCCTACTAGCATCACTCCTACTAACATCACTCCTGCTAGCATCACTCCTACTAGCATCACTCCTACTAACATCACTCCTGCTAGCATCACTCCTACTAAGATCACTCCTACTAGCATAACTCCTACTAACATCACTCCTACTAGCATCACTCCTACTAACATCACTCCTGCTAGCATCACTCCTACTAGCATCACTGCTGACTAACATCACTCCTACCTAACATCACTCCTACTAGCATCACTCCTACTAGCATCACTCCTACTAGCATCACTCCTACCTAACATCACTCCTACTAGCATCACTCCTACCTAACATCACTCCTGTTAGCATCACTCCTACCTAACATCACTCCTACCTAACATTACTCCTGCTAGCATCACTCCTACCTAACATCACTCCTACTAGCATCACTCCTACCTAACATCACTCCTGCTAGCATCACTCCTACTAGCATCACTGCTGACTAACATCACTCATACCTAACATCACTCCTGCTAGCATCACTCCTACCTAACATCACTCCTACTAGCATCACTCCTACTAGCATCACTCCTACCTAACATCACTCCTACCTAACATCACTCCTACTAGCATCACTGCTGACTAACATCACTCCTACCTAACATCACTCCTACTAGCATCACTCCTACCTAACATCACTCCTGCTAATATTACTCCTACTAGCATCACTCCTACCTAACATCACTCCTACCTAACATCACTCCTACTAGCATCACTCCTACCTAACATCACTCCTGCTAATATCACTCCTACTAGCATCACTCCTACTAACATCACTCCTACCTAACATCACTCCTACTAGCATCACTCCTCCCTAACATCACTCCTACTAGCATCACTCCTACCTAACATCACTCCTACTAGCATCACTGCTGACTAACATCACTCCTACCTAACATCACTCCTACCTAATATCACTCCTGCTAGCATCATTCCTACTAACATCACTCCTACCTAACATCACTCCTACTAGCATCACTCCTATTAGCATCACTCCTACCTAACATCACTCCTACCTAACATCACTCCTACTAGCATCACTCCTACCTAACATCACTCCTGCTAATATCACTCCTACCTAACATCACTCCTACTAGCATCACTACTACCTAACATCACTCCAACCTAACATCACTCCTGCTAATATCACTCCTACTAGCATCACTACTACCTAACATCACTCCAACCTAACATCACTCCTGCTAATATCACTCCTACCTAACATCACTCCTACTAGCATCACTCCTACCTAACATCACTCCTACCTAACATCACTCCTGCTAATATCACTCCTACTAGCATCACTCCTACCTAACATCACTCCTACCTAACATCACTCCTGCTAATATCACTCCTACTAGCATCACTCCTACCTAAGATCACTCCTAATCACTCATACTAATATCACCCCCTACTAGCATAACTCCTACTAACATCACTCATAGTTGTATCAGCATAACTCCTACTAACATCACTCCTACTTGCATCACTCCTAATCAATCCTACTAATATCACTCCTACTGATATCACTCCTACATGCATCACTCCTAATCAATCCTACTAAGATCACTCCTACTAATATCACTCCTACTAGCGTCACTCCTACTTGCATCACTCCTTATCAGTCCTACTAAGATCACTCCTACTAATATCACTCCTGCTACCATCACTCCTAATCAATCCTACTAAGATCACTCCTACTAATATCACTCCTGCTAAGATCACTCCTAATCAGTCCTACTAAGATCACTCCTACTAATATAACTCCTGCTACCATCACTCCTAATCAATCCTACTAATATCACTCCTACTAATATCACTCCTACTATCATCACTCCTATTTGCATCACTCCTAATCAGTCCTACTAAGATCACTCCTACTAATATCACCCCTGCTACCATCACTCCTAATCAGTCCTACTAATATCACTCCTACTAATATCACTCCTGCTACCATCACTTCTAATCAATCCTATTAAGATCACTCTTACTAATATCACTCCTACTAATATCACTCCTACTAATATCACTCCTGCTACCATCACTCCTAATCAGTCCTACTAATATCACTCCTACTAATATCACTCCTGCTACCATCACTTCTAATCAATCCTGTTAAGATCACTCCTACTAATATCACTCCTATTAATATCACTCCTACTAATATCACTCCTGCTACCATCACTCCTAATCAGTCCTACTAATATCACTCCTACTAATATCACTCCTGCTACCATCAATCCTAATCAGTCCTACTAATATCACTCCTACTAACATTACTCTTACTAATATCATTCGTGCTGCCACTACCACTAGTAATTCTGATGCTACTACTTTTTATACTACTACTATTACTACTACTAATACTACTACTACCACCACCACCACCACCACCACCACCACTACTACTACTACTACTACTACTACTACTACTACTATATTACTACTGCTGCTGTTGCTGTTGTTGTTATTGCTGATGGTCCCTTTACAATTTTTATAAAACACAGACTATTACATGATTGTCAGATTTTTACTTACAATCTAAGAATTCAATTAGACTGTAAGTAAACAACTGACAACTGTAAGTAAAAAGCTGACAATGAGATAATAGTCTGTGTCTTATCTGTGTAATACAAAGTCGTGTAGTAACAATAGAGAAGCCTAACAAGAGGGGGGAGAGGGCTCGTCATTTAACAAGAAATAGACCAAAGAGTAGACCAAAGAGTAGACCAAAGGAGACATGGAGAAGAACAACAGAGAGGATGTTGAGCGATAGATGGTTCACTTGGGCAAGTGCGGGAAAAAAGGCAAAGTACAGGCGTTTGTGGAAAACCCTTCCGGAAATCCCATGTGCCTAGGGTACTTAAGGTTCATAAAGAGAGAGAGAGAGAGAGAGAGAGAGAGAGAGAGAGAGAGAGAGACGGTTAGGTTCAAGAATGAGGAGGGAGGAAAGATAAAACGGGGAAGAAGAGAGCCTTCCAAGTTCAGCCTAGGGGCCCGTGTTCTTGGTTAATCTACCGCTGCTAAGAAGCATCAACGTCTTGATGAAGTGGGGGGCTGAGATTAAAATAAATGAGAACCACTGTAACAATTGTTTATTTAATACTTTATGAGCACTCGAAACATCTTCTATCCAGGAGCTATGGCTGTAGGGCCCGTCTTAAAGGTCAAACAATACAAGGCTGGTTCAAGTGAGAACAGAGGGAAAAAACAAAAAACAAAGGGAAAAGCAATGGGAATCTGGGTTGCAGATTGAAAGGTAGATAGGAGAAACAGACAAAAGAGAGGGGGCAGATGTTTTTGCGAGGTAGGAGAACCCTTCCCCAGAGGGCAGGAAACCGCTGGGATGTTTTCAGGGGTCTGTGAATGGAAGTAGCGAACGTGGGAGAAGACATTGAAGAAACGGGGTCAGATCTGACGGAGTTTGTGTGTGTGTGTGTGTGACTGAGATAGCTCGCGTTTCACGTGCAGCCGTCCGTGTATGGCATTCCAGAATCAGGAGGTGGGGGATGTGAATAGATGGATAAAAACAGAGGAATTTGTTGGGGGGTGTAAATAGATGGATAAAAACAGAGGAATTTGTTGGGGGATGTAAATAGATGGATAAAAACAGAGGAATTTGTGGGGGGGGGGGGTGTAAATAGATGGATAAAAACAGAGGAATTTGTTTGGGGATGTTAATAGATGGATAAAAACAGAGGAATTTGTTTGGGGGATGTTAATAGATGGATCAAAAACAGGAATTTGTTGGGGGATGTAAATAGATGGTAAAAACAGGGGAATTTGTTGGGGGATGTTAATAGATGGATCAAAAAGAGGAATTTGTTGGGGGATGTTAATAGATGGATCAAAAACAAGAATTTGTTGGGGGACGTTAATATATATATATCAAAAACAGGAAGTTGTTGGGGGATGTTAATAGATGGATAAAAAAACAGAGGAATTTGTTCAGGGATGTTAATAGATGAATAAAAAAAGAGGAATTTGTTGGGTGATGTTAATAGATGGATCAAAAACAGAGAAATTTGTTGATGGGTGTGAATGGATGGATTAAAAACAGAGGAATTTGTTGGGGGTTTAAATAGATGGATAAAAACAAAGGAATTTTGGGGGGATGTTAACAGATGGATAAAAACGGGAATTTCATGAGTGATGTTAATAGATGGATAAGAATAGAGGAATTTGTTGGAGGATGTACATAGATGCTTAAAAACAGAGGAATTTGTGGGGGGGGGGAGGGGAATTCGACTGTAAACTACAAAAATGAGAGGCGGGGTTGTTGTTGCCAGTAACAGCATCAAGCAAATAATTGGCGGGAAACTTTCATTCTTCAAAGTTTTCTCATATTTTTTATAGAATGTTTATCATTTCTTCCGTACTAAATTCCACCGTCTGTCTGTCTGTCTCTGTCTGTCTGTCTGTCTGTCTGTCTGTCTGCCTGCCTGTCTGTCTGTCTGTCTGTCTGTCGGCAGAATGTAAAACGGGCCTGTATGCCTACTTCTTCACCGTTTGATAAAAAAAAGGTCATTCATTCCATGTGTCTCTGCCCGGCTGTCTGTTCATCCACCTACTCATCCACCTACTCATCCACCTAACCACCTGCCTGGTACTTGTCTGTCTCTCTGTCTATTCATGTGTCCGCCTGAATGTTTGTTTCTCTTACCTGAAGTTTCCCTTATTGCCTCATCTATTCCCGTTATTTATGTTACCTTTCAGGCCTGTCATATTATCTTTAATTTTCATTAAGACTACATAGCGCGATAGTTGTATGAAAACTGACGCTGATTTTAAAAATTAGTTCTGGTCGAGAACATATATCATATAATTGTTTCATACTCACACATCGTTTTTATTTTTCATCTTACTTTCTCTAATAATGCACTCACAACAGGAATAACTGTCTGAAGGCGTATTCTCTTTGTATTCATTCATTTGCATGTCCCTTGTGGAACTTTGCCTCCCAAACAGCACTCCTGTAGGCCTCTCGGTTGTGAGCAAGATGGCCTGCTGCTGCGGCATCCATTTGCAGATCGTCAACGATGTCTTGCAACCATCTTCGTCTTGGTCTTCCTCTTTTTCTTTTTCCCATTATGTATCCTTCAAATACGGTCTTCTCTAAATTATCATGACGTTTAATGTGTCCAAAATATTTAAGTTTTCTCTCTTTAATCCTCTTTACTAGCCAGCCTTCTTCAATATTAAGCTCTTGTAGTATAGATATATTTGTTCTTTTTTGTGTCCACGATATTTGGAGAACTCTTCTGTAGCATTTACATTCAAAGGCATTTATGTGTTTCACATATGCCTGTGAGACATGGACACTTAATTCTCTTTGTAACAGAGCCCAATAACTAAATGAGTGGTGTAATCTTCTGGTTGACTTATATTGCTTCTGCTTGTATGCTGCTGGTTGTCTGTTGTGCTGGTTATAGTTACTGATGTACAGAAGAAGACGACGAAACGCTCCCTGCAATGACGTACTCTTTACATGACGCCCGGGACGATCACGTACTGGTGCACTTGATATATCTATCAAGACCTCATTATCTTGGTGCACTGGATATATCTATCAAGACCGCATTATCTTGGTCCACTGGATATATCTATCAAGACTGCATTATCTTGGTGCACTGGATATATATATCAAGACCGCATTACCTTGGTCCACTGGATATATCTATCAAGACTGCATTATCTTGGCACACTGGATATATCTATCAAGACCACATTATCTTGGCACACTGGATATATCTATCAAGATTGCATTATCTTGGCACACTGGATATATCTATCAAGACTGCATTATCTTGGTACACTGGATATATCTATCAAGATTGCATTATCTTGGCACACTGGATATATCTATCAAGACTGCATTATCTTGGTACACTGGATATATCTATCAAGACCGCATTATCTTGGTACACTGGATATATCGATCAAGACTGCATTATCTTGGTACACTGGATATATCTATCAAGACCGCACTACCTTGGCACTCACATCCGATTTATTGCGTGAACATGATGATGATGGTGATGGCTGACAACGAAAATATATGGAAACGATTTCTCAGAAACATGCATATTCCAACACAAATAATTCTGGGCTGCTGTCTAGCCAGGTGACTAGGACAGCGCCATAAAAATTCTAGCTGGCTAACAACTATCACATACTACACACGACTAGATTTCTCAACACAGACCGGACTACACTACCTTCTCACTCAACAGTCAAAATCTTTCTCCTCTCTCTAAGCTGAAACTTTCGTCTCAGACCCAGAACACAAAACTTACTTTCCACGTGCAACGAATGACTTGAAAACCACGAACTCTGACGGAGAAAACAAGCATGGGCCTAGCTCTAACAAAATAATTTAGAGTTATCTCAAGGATTAGATACCCTTGACCAAATACTGTCATATGTCCCGTGTAGTTTATATGAAAGATTTAAAAAGACTTAGCACAGTTCTGCATGATTAGCCTGCTGAAAACAGTGGACAAAGCACTTTAGACGAGGAAAAAAATGACAAGAGCATAACCGTGAATCGAATCATGGGCTCCATTAGAACAAGCACCCGAGAAAAGGTACAATATCCACTCGGTCATCTGGCACTTACAACAGACAAACAAAATAGCGTTCGAGTAGCCACGTCCTCAACGGGTGTGAAATCATGACACTCTGAAAGGAAACAAGGTCACAGCACAGGCAGTAAAGTAGGCTACAAAGAGCACATAAGGTAAATGGGTAAAATCCCCGTTTACATGCCATTAAGGCATAGTGTTTGGCCCACATTTTCAAGACCTTCGGCACATGAGAGTACGATGTGGTCAGTATCACACCTGGCCCCATACATAGTGTTTGGCCCATATTTTCAAGACCTTCGGCACATGAGAGTACGATGTGGTCAGTATCACACCTGGCCCCATACATAGTGTTTGGCCCATATTTTCAAGACCTTCGGCACATGAGAGTACGATGTGGTCAGTATCACACCTGGCCCCATACATAGTGTTTGGCCCATATTTTCAAGACCTTCGGCACATGAGAGTATGATGTGGTCAGTATCACACCTGGCCCCATACTTCTTCCCACATTTCTCTGGTGCCCACTTTTTAGAGCCTGGGTGGACCCCGGGGAGCCTTTTTGCTGTGGTGGTACTAGAAAAAAAAATCCCCACTGCTGAGACTTAAACCCGGCACCACCGGATTAGTAGATCGAGCGCCTAACCACTCAGCCATCCGGGCCGCCAGGAGTAGCTAAGTCGTTATTACACAGGCGTTGATAATAATGTTTTTCTTCTTCTTTTTTTTTTAACAAAGAGATTGTGCCACTTGGACAGTCTTTTCAGAAAATTTTTCTCTGTCTCCTTCTTTGTTTCTTCGCTGAATTCTCTGACCATGATCAGCTTCTGTAGATTCTAAACTTTTGTCATATTATTAAATTTTGAGTGTTTTCTCTCATCTCCTTCGTTTTATCATCTCTGAAGAAGGAGAATCAGTCTGGTTTAAAAAAAAAAAAATTTCTTTCCATATTCTGGATGAGTTCTTCTCACATGAATGAATGTTTGGAGAATCTGTTAAAAAAACTGAGTTATTAAAAGCTGTTGAAGTACGGGAAGTAAGTGTACTTCTTAAGTGTTCGCAGATGTTTACAGCCCAGGCGCCTGAGATTGGCCTGGAGTGGTTACGTACTGATAGACAGAAGATCTAAAGTCTCGGAAAACTCAGCTCCACTCTCATAGATTCCCTGCGGAAAGAGGTCATACTTGTAGCTCAAATTCTCAAGATGGGTTTTTAAAAAGAAAAAAAAAATGAACGAGAAAATGGTCGGAAGGAAAGCTACAACCCTTCAAAAATGATGGAGACAGAAATGAAAATAGGATTTTAATACCATGTAATTACTTTCTCCACTGGAGGTATACTTTTATCCAAAAAACACGGTCTATATCCCAGGGAATTCTTTACTTGATCAAAAAAAAAAACCAGGCTTCCCAAATGATTGTTACTACCGAAAATCTCGTAACACGTAGGTGATTCTCTGCTCGCAGGTAATTCTTCTTTGTAAACGGAAGGCTGGGTAATGAAATGAAGAAATATACACATACATCCATACTGCACTCACACATACACACACACTACATAGATGAGACGATATTTCAACATACGCAGGAAATTATGTTGTCAGATGCGTTGCCTGTTTATAATTTAAAACGTACAGTATTTTGAGCCTCATACTAGTTTTAATACTGTTTTTATGATCTGTACCTTTCGTCTTCTGCTCATCTGTGATATGGAAGACTTCCAATTAGAGTTTCGCCTACCTGTTCTTTTAAGAGGGCATGAAACACCAAAAAAGAACACCTGTGTTTTCGTTTATAAGACTTGGTTACATTCGCAGCTGCATTTGAGAAACTATGCTTGCTCTACCAGCACATACTGTGGACCATACATAAAAAGCGTTGCAGTTTGCAGTCTGTGTTGAGTGTTTACCTATTTCTTGCTCCCAACTTTAGTTTGTTCTTAAGGCATGAGCTATTTTTTGATGCGGAGCCTTTAGCCTCCCCCCTCCCCCACCCCCCAACCTTTCAGAAAATGAAGTCCCAGGTTTTCGAAACAGGTGGCGCGGTGCCTACGTCACTTCCGGTGTCGTGTTTAATTTGAGTGAACTTGAATTCTGGGTACTTTTGGATGTTAGTGGAAGTTTGATGTCTTCCGCATCTCCGGAAACAGTTTTGTAAGAGGGGGGTGGGGGTGGGGAAACTATATCTCTTCCATCCCCACCTCACCCACTCCCCCTTAACTGCTGATCAGCTGTTCTGTTTTCATTCAGTCCGCAGTGGTGTGCCAGTGGTTATGGGGCCCGGGGGGGGGGGGGTAGGCCTGGCAAAGTTCTCCCTTTCCCCTCCCCCCCCCCCCCCCAAGATCTCCAGGTAGTAAATTTCTCTTTTTTTCTGTAGATCATTTATTTATAACAATTTGCACAGAAGTTGTCAGGTTCATAAAGATGGAATGCTCCATTTCGCCGCTCTCCTTCCCTCCTTCACTAAAGAGGCACCCGGAGGAGGGGCCAACCCTTGCCACACCCTCTCGGTACGCCCCTTCTATCCTTAACGCCTACCTTCACCGTTTAATTTATTCACATTTTTCCTTCCTTCCTTCCTTCCTTCCTTCCTTCTTTCCTTCCATCCTTTCCGTTTTTGTAAAACTATACCATACACCTATGTCTAACTTTACTAGGATCAGTTCTGCAGCGGTTACAGGCATCCTAAAGATACACTGCAACTTTTCCAGCTTTTTAGCTTCACTCTGGGTCCACATAAAAAAAACAAATAGCCGCAGTAACCCGCTCCCTGTCCGACACAATGATTGTGTTTCGACACCTTCAACTGCATCACCTGCAAGCAGCATCCTGCTCTCAGTTTCAGGGAATTAGAACAAGAACAAGATCGGAGTATGGCTGGAGGTTTTCTAAACGAAGAGATTTACACTAAACACAACGGAAGTGTCCTAGTTGAATCGGAATTGTTATATCTTTTGTCGTATATCCTTCCCGTGCCGTTAAATGTCACATAGGGCCAGCAAGGTAGTTCGCCAATTTTTCCTGTCTTCGGCGAGTCTTTCCACCTCCTCAAGGGATTTTATGCCTGTTAATTTGGCCTTTCTTAACAATGTCCTCTTTAGAGTTTCACGCGGTCTGCCTCTTTTTCTTTGGCCTGTTGTGTTCCACTTGATAGCTTGTTTTGGGATTCTCTGATCGTTTCTTCTCATCGCGTGACCAACATATGTCCATCTCCTTTTCCTGATCACCCATGAGACTGGTTGTTGTTCGGTCATCTGTCTTATCTCTGCATTGTTCTTGAATTCGTTCCACTTGGTGCCGAGTATTTTCCTTAGGTATTTGTTTTCAAAAGAGTCTAATTTCTTGTCTCTTTCTTTAATTGTTTTCCAGCTTTTGCATGCATAAATGAGAGTGAACATTACATTTGAATTGAATAGTCTTAACCTAGTTTTTGTGCTTATAACTTTTGAATTCCATATGTTCTCAAGATTCTTGAAGATCGATGCCGCTTTTTCAATTCTAATTCTAACTTCCTTTCTAGTGTCACTGTCCTGGTTTATATAGCTGCCAAGGTATGCAAATTGATTGACTTCTTCAATATCTGTCCCTTCTATGTGTATTTTTCCATTTTGATTGAGGAGAATTTTCATTATTTTTGTTTTGTCCTTGTTAATTTCAAGTCCTATTTTGCTAGCCGGTGAAGACAAGCTATCTGTTTTTTCTTGCATGGAATTCACATTGTTACTGATAAGAGTTATGTCATCAGCAAAATCAAGATCTTCTAGTTGGGTCCCATGTACCCAGTCAATACCTGCGTTACCTGTGCAGCATTTTTTCATTATGAAGTCTATTGTAATTCCAAGAAGCAAAGGAGACAGTATACATCCTTGTTTCACACCTGTTTCAATCTGGAACCATTCACTCATCCCTTCTTCTGTTTTGACTGCACAAACATATCCATTGTAGAAGTACTTAATGATGTTGACAAATTTTAGATGGTATTCCATATAGACTTCTTCTTCTTCTTCTTCTTCGTTCACTTCTACCACCAAAAACCGCACTGTGAACCTACTGAATTCACGCCTGTGGTCCTCGTTAGGTCCCGTGGTCCCCTGTGTGGTCCAAAATAGACCACACG
This sequence comes from Achatina immaculata, assembly GCA_009760885.1. NCBI lineage: Eukaryota > Metazoa > Mollusca > Gastropoda > Stylommatophora > Achatinidae > Lissachatina > Lissachatina immaculata. The sequence continues at coordinate 33,203,248 of CM019699.1, read as the reverse complement.
AGATCCACGAAGGGACCACAAGGGGTTCAGAGTATCACAGTGCTTTAGCCTGTATTCTTGGTGGGTCTCGGAAGCGGGATTGCGTGACACCGTGGTTTTCATTGCACCAGTTTAGTCTAGGGTTGGACTTTCTCACCGGAAGACCTCGACGTGTTTAGGATATCAGTGCATTCCCGCTGGGTGAGAGGCGGTAGCCCATCCAGTCCAGGGTTGGACTTTCTCACCGGAAAACCTCAGCGTGATTAGGATACGCAAACATCCCCGCCGGGTGAGAGGTGGTTGCCTATCTAGACTTCCCTGGTCCAGTGTCTCCGACTTCAGCATTTTGCGGTCGTGGCCGCTACCCTTCCTAGTTGTGACCAGGATGGAGCTTTTGTCAAGGAGGACGAATCCTCGCCACTAGTGACTTCTACCCCTGGGTTCAGCCAGTTTAGGCATTATCCCAGTATGGGCGTGTTTGGGACGGGACCGACCTCTAGAGCAGAGGTACTGTGACATGCATAGCCTTCAAGATTCACCCCTGGTATGAGCCGGTTTAGGCAAAATTCACCAGTATGGGTGTTTATCAGGCGTTACCGACCTCTAGAGCGGAGGTGGCATGACATGTCTAGCCATCAAGTTCCACCCCTGGTGTGTCCCATATAGACTTAAAATTCTCCATAATGAATCTCTGTGTATGCTATCAAATGCCTTTCTAAAGTCTATGAAGTTCAGTATTAATGGTTTCTGCTTTTCATTATGTTATTCAAGTATTATTCTTAGAGTAAAGATCTGGTCGAGACAGCTTCTCGCTTTTCGAAATCCTACTTGTTCTTTTCTCATTGCGGTATCCACTATATCTTTAAGACTATTCAAAATGACCTTGCAAAATACTTTTGACACAATTGATATTAAGGTTACTCCTCTCCAATTGTTACAGTCACTAAGGTTGCCTGTTTTTGTTGGTATTTTAACAATGATTCCTTTTTAACTGGAATTACTGGAATCTTATTTGTGCGTCGGAGTAATCAGTTCTTTCACGTTCATTTCCCTCTGCGAATTAACCAGTCACGCGTGTGTCTCCACCCGTGAACACATACTGTAGCTCCTCTCCCAGGATGGTGCCGGTCACGCTTGTGTCTCTACCCGTGAACAAATAATGTAGCTCCTCTCCCAGGATGGTGCTGGCGTCAAAAAACGACATTAATCTCATATCTAGATCAACATACATCACCCCGTGAACAATTTATACCGACACGGAGGTACAAATAATCAAAATAAAAGACCTCAGCGAATGTCGGAAATCACTTCTTATTATTCGCAGTCTACATAGATATCTGGATCAGCTCAGAGCGAATGTTTTAACTGATTTGCCCACTGGGGTAGGCCATCCATCAGATGTTGTAGGAACGTTTTGCCGTAGCTTGTCCTGTTTCAGTGGATGTGCTAGTCCCGTCGTGGTTTTTTTCACGCTGTTCCGTTTGATAACATATCTGAAATGGTGGCTAGCAGTGGTTGGTCCGGCGACGAAGAATGTTGCCTGCTTGTCTCTTGTTTTCAGGTATACAATAATGGTTAATAAGAGAACAACAACAAAAAAATGGGCTATGTTTTTGGACTTTATACAGAAAAGTACAGAGTGATTCTAAATAAGTACTATTTACAAAGAAACTATTACAGAAAATAACGTGTGAGGCTTCATAGGAGAGTAAAGTTTACATTGCTGCCTGTTGCGCATGCGCATCCATTCTTACGCTCGGTCGGGAACACGGTTGTTGAAAAACGACGAGCAACCAGGAGGAAGGATATGTTACGTTAGAACGAGCAAAGAACAGGAGAAAGGATATGTTACGTTAGAACTAGCAAAGAACAGGAGAATGCATATGTTACGTTAGAACTAGCAAAGAACAGGAGAATGCATATGTTACGTTAGAACTAGCAAAGAACAGGAGAAAGAATATGTTACATTAGAACTAATAAAGAACAGGAGAAAGCGTTTGTTGTGTTAGAACTAGCGAAGACCAGGAGAAAGCGTTTGTTATTTTAGAACTAGTAAAAGACCAGAAGAAAGCGTTTGTTATGTTAGCATTAGTAAAGAGCAGGAAAAAGCGTTTGTTATGTTAGAACTAGTAAAAGACTAAGAGAAAGCGTTTGTTACGTTAGAACTAGTAAAAGACTAGGAGAAAGCGTTTGTTACGTTAGAACTAGTAAAAGACTAGGAGAAAGCGTTTGTTATGTTAGAACTAGCGAAGACCAGGAGAAAGCGTTTGTTATTTTAGAACTAGTAAAAGACCAGAAGAAAGCGTTTGTTATGTTAGCATTAGTAAAGAGCAGGAAAAAGCGTTTGTTTTGTTAGATGTAGCAAAGACCAAGAGAAAGCGTTTGTTATGTTAGAACATGTAAAAGACTAGGAGAAAGCGTTTGTTACGTTAGAACTAGTAAAAGACTGGGAGAAAGCGTTTGTTACGTTAGAACTAGTAAAAGACTGGGAGAAAGCATTTGTTACGTTAGAACTAGTAAAAGACTAGGAGAAAGCGTTTGTTACGTTAGAACTAGTAAAAGACTAGGAGAAAGCGTTTGTTACGTTAGAACTAGTAAAAGACTAGGAGAAAGCGTTTGTTACGTTAGAACTAGTAAAAGACTGGGAGAAAGCATTTGTTACGTTAGAACTAGTAAAAGACTAGGAGAAAGCATTTGTTACGTTAGAACTAGTAAAAGACTAGGAGAAAGCGTTTGTTATGTTAGAACTAGTAAAAGACTAAGAGAAAGCGTTTGTTACGTTAGAACTAGTAAAAGACTAGGAGAAAGCCTTTGTATGTTAGAATTAGTAAAAGACTAGGAGAAAGCGTTTGTTACGTTAGAACTAGTAAAAGACTAGGAGAAAGCCTTTGTATGTTAGAACTAGTAAAAGACTAGGAGAAAGCCTTTGTATGTTAGAATTAGTAAAAGACTAGGAGAAAGCCTTTGTATGTTAGAACTAGTAAAAGACTAGGAGAAAGCGTTTGTTATGTTAGAACTAGTAAAAGACTAGGAGAAAGCCTTTGTATGTTAGAACTAGTAAAAGACTAGGAGAAAGCCTTTGTATGTTAGAATTAGTAAAAGACTAGGAGAAAGCGTTTGTTACGTTAGAACTAGTAAAAGACTAAGAGAAAGCCTTTGTATGTTAGAACTAGTAAAAGACTAGGAGAAAGCCTTTGTATGTTAGAACTAGTAAAAGACTAGGAGAAAGCCTTTGTATGTTAGAACTAGTAAAAGACTAGGAGAAAGCGTTTGTTACGTTAGAACTAGTAAAAGACTAGGAGAAAGCCTTTGTATGTTAGAACTAGTAAAAGACTAGGAGAAAGCCTTTGTATGTTAGAACTAGTAAAAGACTAGGAGAAAGCCTTTGTATGTTAGAACTAGTAAAAGACTAGGAGAAAGCCTTTGTATGTTAGAACTAGTAAAAGACTAGGAGAAAGCCTTTGTATGTTAGAATTAGTAAAAGACTAGGAGAAAGCGTTTGTTGTGTTAGAACTAGGAAAGACCAGAAGAAATCATGTGTTGTGTTAGAACTAGTAAAGACCAGAAGAAATCATGTGTTGTGTTAGAACTAGCAAAGACTAAGAGAAAGCGTTTGTTACGTTAGAACTAGTAAAAGACTGTGAGGAACCTTTTGTTACTTTAGAACTAGTAATAGACCAGGAAAAATCGTGTGTTATGTTAGAATTAGCAAAGGTCCAGGAGAAATCGTGTGTTAATTTAGAATTAGCAAAAGACCAAGAGAAATCGTGTGTTAATTTAGAATTAGCAAAAGACCTAGAGAAATCGTGTGTTATGTTAGAACTCAAAAATATCACTAAGATGGACACCACAGGGGAACAGAAGTAAGGAGACATGGAGAAGAACAACAGAAAGGATGTTGAGCAATAGAGGGCTTACCTGGGCAAGAGCAGAAAAAAAGGCGAAGGACATGCATTTGTGGAAAACCCTTGCAGAAGCCCCATGTGCCCTGGGCACTTAAGGTTCAGAGAGAGAGAGATGTTAGAACTAGCAAAAGATCAGGAGAATTTTGACAGAATTACAGAAAGCTTCACACGAAGAACTTGTGTCATGTGACTGGCGGTTCTCACGTTGATTGCTTGTGAATCTTTGTATTATAAGTAAATTTTGAGAGTTTTCCTATCAAATGAAGCCTTACAAGCAAAAGACCATGAGAAATCGTGCGTTATGTTAGAACTAGCAAAAGACCAGGAGAAATCGTTTGTTATGTCAGAACTAGCAGTCTCACAAGTTTTTGTAGAATAGTTTCTTTGTGATTAGTACGCAAACTTGTTCCACCATTTAGAATCACCCTGCATAATTAGAATCTCTACCACAAACAGTCTTGGAAGGGTACATAACAGGTAAAAGAAAGAGAGGAAGACGAAGGCGAAGATGTCATTCTCTTGTCACTTTTTTTTCTACATCTACTTTGAGTTACGGTCATTCTCTTATCACTTTTTTTTTCCTATCTCTACTTTGAGTTAGGTCATTCCGTTGTCACTTTTTTCCGTCTCTACTTTGAGTTACAGTCATTGTCTTGTCACTTTTTTCTATCCATGGTTTTAGTTACGGTCAGTCTCTTGCCACTTTTTTTTTAATCCCTGGCTTGAGTTACGGTCATCCTCTTGTCACTTTTTTTTCTATTCCTGGTTTGAGTTACGGTCATTCACTTGTCATTTTTTTCTGTTTCTACTTTGAGTTACGGTCATTCTCTTGTCACGTTTTTGTCTATTTCTCACATCTAAAGTACTTTGTCTAGTATTTTTTTTTATTTTACCAAATGCTATCCATATAACACTGTGGTCTGTTGCTTTGCTGATGTTTTTGTATATGTTATGCATTCTGTTTTTTAATTAAATGCTTTTGAAGAACATACACGTTTAATATGAAAAGCAGACTACCGTCAGCAGATCATGAGAGAAAGACTTATACCACGTGTGAAGTAAAAGACTAGGAGAAAGCCTTTGTATGTTAGAATTAGTAAAAGACTAGGAGAAAGCGTTTGTTGTGTTAGAACTAGGAAAGACCAGAAGAAATCATGTGTTGTGTTAGAACTAGTAAAGACCAGAAGAAATCATGTGTTGTGTTAGAACTAGCAAAGACTAAGAGAAAGCGTTTGTTACGTTAGAACTAGTAAAAGACTGTGAGGAACCTTTTGTTACTTTAGAACTAGTAATAGACCAGGAAAAATCGTGTGTTATGTTAGAATTAGCAAAGGTCCAGGAGAAATCGTGTGTTAATTTAGAATTAGCAAAAGACCAAGAGAAATCGTGTGTTAATTTAGAATTAGCAAAAGACCTAGAGAAATCGTGTGTTATGTTAGAACTCAAAAATATCACTAAGATGGACACCACAGGGGAACAGAAGTAAGGAGACATGGAGAAGAACAACAGAAAGGATGTTGAGCAATAGAGGGCTTACCTGGGCAAGAGCAGAAAAAAAGGCGAAGGACATGCATTTGTGGAAAACCCTTGCAGAAGCCCCATGTGCCCTGGGCACTTAAGGTTCAGAGAGAGAGAGATGTTAGAACTAGCAAAAGATCAGGAGAATTTTGACAGAATTACAGAAAGCTTCACACGAAGAACTTGTGTCATGTGACTGGCGGTTCTCACGTTGATTGCTTGTGAATCTTTGTATTATAAGTAAATTTTGAGAGTTTTCCTATCAAATGAAGCCTTACAAGCAAAAGACCATGAGAAATCGTGCGTTATGTTAGAACTAGCAAAAGACCAGGAGAAATCGTTTGTTATGTCAGAACTAGCAGTCTCACAAGTTTTTGTAGAATAGTTTCTTTGTGATTAGTACGCAAACTTGTTCCACCATTTAGAATCACCCTGCATAATTAGAATCTCTACCACAAACAGTCTTGGAAGGGTACATAACAGGTAAAAGAAAGAGAGGAAGACGAAGGCGAAGATGTCATTCTCTTGTCACTTTTTTTTCTACATCTACTTTGAGTTACGGTCATTCTCTTATCACTTTTTTTTTCCTATCTCTACTTTGAGTTAGGTCATTCCGTTGTCACTTTTTTCCGTCTCTACTTTGAGTTACAGTCATTGTCTTGTCACTTTTTTCTATCCATGGTTTTAGTTACGGTCAGTCTCTTGCCACTTTTTTTTTAATCCCTGGCTTGAGTTACGGTCATCCTCTTGTCACTTTTTTTTCTATTCCTGGTTTGAGTTACGGTCATTCACTTGTCATTTTTTTCTGTTTCTACTTTGAGTTACGGTCATTCTCTTGTCACGTTTTTGTCTATTTCTCACATCTAAAGTACTTTGTCTAGTATTTTTTTTTATTTTACCAAATGCTATCCATATAACACTGTGGTCTGTTGCTTTGCTGATGTTTTTGTATATGTTATGCATTCTGTTTTTTAATTAAATGCTTTTGAAGAACATACACGTTTAATATGAAAAGCAGACTACCGTCAGCAGATCATGAGAGAAAGACTTATACCACGTGTGAAGTAAAAGACTTATATCTTATCATCAAGAGACTTACAAAGCAAAACATCAGAAAACAATCATTCTCAATCATCTTGGTTTATTCAGATATGACAAGTTAATGAAAAAAAAAATGTTCCACACTGACCTATAAAGACAAGGTCTAGACATAACTGACAGCTGTCAGAATCTTCCAGCTACCACAACTCGCAGTCGTTTCCAAATGAAAACGGGCGATAAGTACCACACACCCAAGGGCAACTATCTCCGGGAAACATTTACCAGGAAATAAGATTACAAGTACTCAAGTACTTGTGCAGAAGGCAATTTTCTTCAAGTACTGAGGAGTTTATAAACAAACTTGTGAGTAACCTCTGGCCGAAATGGATAAACAGCGCTTAAAAGTGGAAGTATAAACGAAGGCAAAGGGCTGGCTTGAGTGACTGTATCTAGGTTCGTTAATTGTTGGTCAATTTACTGGCTGCTGGTTTCGTTAGTTTGTTGGTTAGTTTACTGGCTGATAGTCTTCAACATGGATTAAATACAGCATATTGGTTGATAATCTTCCATCTAGATTCGTTTAACAATACTAGTTAGTTGGCTGGTAGATAGTCTTCCGTATAAATTCATTACAATATACTGGTTAGTTGGCTGGTTGGTAATCTTCCGTATAGAGTCATTACAATATACTTCTTAGTTGACTGGTTGATAGTCTTTCACATGGATTCCTTACAATATACTGGTTAGTTGGCTGGTTGATCATCTTCCATTTGGTTTCTTCTTCTTCTTCTCCTTCGTTCACTTCTATCACAAAGACCGCCCCGTGATCCTGCTGAATTTACTCCTGTGGTCCTCGATGTGCTCCGTGGTCCCCGAGAGGCTCATAAGAGATCCCCGAGAGGATCACAAGAGGTTCAGAGTATCGCAGGGCTTGAGCCTGTATTCTCGGTGGGTCGCAGAAGCAGGATTGCGTGACATCATGGTTTTCGTTGCACTAGTTTAGAGTTGGACTTTCTCGCTGGAAAACCTCTACGTGTTTTGAACATCAGTATATCCCCGCTGGGTGAGAGGTGGTTGTCTATCTAGACTGCCCTGGTCCAGTGTCTCCGACTTCAACATTTTGTGGTCGTGGCCTCTACCTTTCCTAGTTGTGACCAGGACGGAGCTTTTGTCCAGGAGGACGAATCCTAGTAAGTTTCACCCCTGGGTTGAGCCGGTTTAGGCATATTATCCCAGTATGGGCGTGTTTGGGACGTGACCGACCTCTAGAGCGGAGATACCGTGACATGAGTAGCCATCAAATTTCACCCCTGGTTTAAGCCGGTTTAGGCAAATTTCATCATATGGGTGGCCGGCCTCTAGAGGTGCTGTGGTATGAGTAGCTCTCGCCGCGAGACTACTGGACATACTGATTAAGCTACACTTTATCCTTTCCATCACCTTTTCACATCGGCGTTGCACGGCAACCCTAATTGCTTTTTCGCATTTTCTTCATTAGCCGGGAGGAATTCCAGTCCATGGGAGGCATCCGAAGAATCTCGCCAGCAGTGTCTTAACCCCTCGGTTAAGTCGGTTCAGGCAATTCACCCGGTATGAGTGCACACAGGACGTGGCCGACCTCCAGAGCAGAGGTGCCGTGATTTGAGCAGTCCTGACCTCGAGACTACTGTTTACTTCACTTAATCCTTTCTTTCACCTTTTCCACAGTGGCGCCGCGCTGCAACCCCATTCGCACACCTTTCTTCACTGGCCGGGAGGAGCCCCACTCCATGCAAGACAGCTGAAGAATCTCGCAGGTTTTAAATCAGAGTTTTTCTTCTCTCAGATGAGCTACCAAAAAGACTTTCATCTACCCGAAAACGTCTGGCTTTCAGACGCCAGATATTCTCCTTCACCCCTTCTTCTGTCAGTTTGAACAGTTCCGCCACGAAAAGGCCAAGAGCTAGACTTGACTGCCAGAGGCTATTTAAGACGAACGCCTTGGAGACATTTAATTTTGTGTGGAGAGCGTATCCCCCACCCCACCTCCGGCTATGATAGTCCTTAGAACCCCATATGGTTTCATATAATATTCTGCTTATTTCCCTGTTTATGTGAATGCTTAGTGATCCGTAATGCGAATTCATTACAATAAGCTAGTTATTTGACTGGTTAGCTTACTGATTATTTGACTTTTTAGTTGGTTTGTTATTTATCTGCTTATCTGGCTGGCTATTTGACTGTTTATTTGTCTGGATATTTTGCTGGTGATTTGGCTGGTTGATAGTCTTCCCGAAGTCGAGACGAAATAGAAGGAGACAAAGAGAAAAATCCCTGAACGGACTGACTGACCAAGTGGCACGAGGACGTAGTGGCAACTGACCTTATTAGAGAAGCAAGGGACTGCACAGCCACGGGAAGTAACTCTTTATTATGAACGGGAGAGATCTTTGCAACTGATGCTATGGCGAAAATGCTGGAAACACATGCGCCATGGAGTAAGACGTATGTGACATAGAGTGTGTAGCTCAATAGGTTCCACCACTTTAGGAAACGTTATCGATCCGAATTCTGGAGAACCTTAAGGGTCTCTAGCTACATCTCCGTGGAGTAGACAGAATTTTGATTTGCCCCTAAGTCAGCAGGATGTTGGCCTGATAGTTGTGGCCTCCAAGTAAGTAGGATAGTTTTGGCGTCCTAAGTAGGAAAGGGTCTTGTTGTGACGTCCCAGGTAGGCAGGATCTTGGTATGATAGTTGTTACGTCCCAGGTAGGCAGGATCTTGGTCTGATAGTTGTTACGTCTCAGATAAGCAGGATCTTGGTCTGATAGTAATGACGTCTCAGGAAAGCGAGATCTTGGTCTGATAGTTATGACGTCTCAGGTAGGCGAGATCTTGGTCTGATAGTTATGACGTCTCAGGTAGGCGAAATCTTGGTCTGATAGTTGTGACGTCTCAGGTAGGCGAAATCTTGGTCTGATAGTTATGACGTCTCAGGTAGGCGAGATCTTGGTCTGATAGTTATGAAGTCTCAGGTAGGCGAGATATTGATCTGATAGTTATGAAGTCTCAGGTAGGCGAGATCTTGGTCTGATATTTGTGACGTCTCAGGTAGGCGAAATCTTGGTCTGATAGTTATGACGTCTCAGGTAGGCGAGATCTTGGTCTGATAGTTATGAAGTCTCAGGTAGGCGAGATATTGATCTGATAGTTATGAAGTCTCAGGTAGGCGAGATCTTGGTCTGATATTTGTGACGTCTCATGTCTTCTTCTTCGTTCGCTTCTACCACCAAAACCGCACTGTGATCCTACTGAATTTACGCCTGTGGTCCTCGTTAGGTCGCGTGGTCTCCTGTGTGGTCCTGACGTCTCATGTAAACAAGACCCTGGCGTGACATGTAGTCTCATACAGGCAGGAATAACAATTATATCTTATTTATGCAAAAAGGTGCTTATAAAACGTGCGTACTTGACCTAGGGTCTTGATCTAATACTTGTAACATCTACGGTAGACACGGAGCATGATACCACATGTTTGCAAGATCTAAGTCTGACAACTACAACGTCCATCTTGCTAGATTAATTCATTACTAAATAGTCAAAAATCTAACCTGTCATGCTACATAAGAAGAAAAAAGAAAACAAACGAACCTAGACTTATCTAGTTCCGACATACATAAATACGAACTTACGTCAGGAAAACAAATATACAACATGCCCAGACAATCTATGGAACAGAAAGGTAAAACAATCCGTAAGATATATGACAGAACATGATCCTGAGCTACGTAAAAATCGACTTACGTATAGGATTTCAGAAAGATATAATTCGAAAGTCTGGGATTTTCTGTACGACGGAAACTAAGCGCTCCAGATAAGTAGAGTTTGGGAAGCATTTTCTTGAAAATATTTCTTACTCTGGGAAATAAAATTTTATATGTACAGATAAAAATGTAATTTAAAAACTGTTGCTTTATGATTTAATTTACTTGTAATATATTTGATGAAGCGGCCAGTTTATACCAGTGTATGGGAAGCAATCGTATATACATTGTTTGGGGGGCAACTAACGCCTTTTGTTTGGGGAAAAACATCCTCTGTTTGGGGATAAATAACGCCCTTTGTTTGGTGGCACATAACGGCCTTTGTTTGGGAACAAAAACATCCTTTGTTCGGGGATATATAAAGCCCTTTGTTTGGTGTTACATAACGCCCTTTGTTTGTGTAAATAACACCCTTTGTTTGGGGAAAATGCCCTTTGTTCTCGGATAAATAACGCCCTTTGTTTGGGAAAATGCCCGTTGTTCGGGGATAAATAACGCCCTTTGTTTGGGGATAAATAACACCCTTTGTTCGGGGATAAATAACGTTCTTTGTTTGGGGAAAATGCCCTTTCTTCGGGGATAAATGACACCCTTTGTTTGGGGAAAATGCCCTTTGTTTGGGGATGGATAACGCCCTTTGTTCGGGGATAAATAACACTCTTTGTTTGGGGATAAATAACACCCTTTGTTTGGGGGGGGGAAATGTCCTTTGTTCAGGGATAAATAACACCCATTGTTTGGGAAATGCCCTTTGTTCGGGGATAAATAACACCCTTTGTTTTTGAAAAATGCCCTTTGTTCGGGGATAAACAACACCCTTTGTTTTGGGGGGAATGCCCTTTGTTCGGGGCTTATATAACGCCCTTTGTTCGGAGATAAATAACGCCCTTTGTTCGGTTATAAATAACGCCCTTTGTTTGAGGACAGGTAACACTCTTTGTCTGGGGACAAATAACACTCTTTGTTTAGTAGTAGATAACGCCCTTTGTTTGGTGGCAAATAACGCCTTTTGTTTGGGGCACGTAATGTTTTTTTTGTTTGGGGCTAAATGACGCCTTTTGTTTGGTGGCGAGTAACAGCCTTTGTTTGGGGTAAGTAAGGTCCTTTGTTTGGGGCAGGTAACTCCTTTTGTTTGGTTCATATAACGCCCTTTGTTTTCTTGCAAGAAACGTCACTTCTTTTGGGCCATCTAACACCTTTTGTCTGTGGTCATATAACGCCCTTTGTTTTAGACCAATAACGCTCTTTGTTTGGGCTAAATAATACCCTTTGTTTGGGACGAAAAACGCATTTTATTTGTGGGGAAATAACGCAAATAGCCTTTGTTTGGAGAGAGATAACGTCCTTTGTTTGAAGGCATATAACGTTATATGTTGGGGGGGCAAATAATGCCATTTGTTTGATGGCAAATAACGCTCTTTGTTTGGGACAAATAACGCCCTTTGTTTGGGGGAAGAAAACGTCCATTGTTTGGGGCCAAATAACGCCCTTTGTTTGAGACAAATAACGCCCTTTGTTTGGGCATATAACTCACTTTGTTTGTGTCAGATAACGCCCTTTGTTTGGGGGCAAATAACTCCCTTTTTAAGAAAAAACGCCTTTGTTTGGGGAACAAATAACGCCCTTTTCGGTGGGGGGTGGGGGATAACGCCATTTGTTTAGTGGCAAATAACGCCATTTGTTTGGAGGCATCTTTGTATTTCTGGGGGGAAGTCTTCAGAAGTTTCGAGAACTTTAACGTGATTTAGGGGTCTCGTGGCAGCATGATTTTTAGGGTGAGTAAGTTAGTGTCCGTCTGGCTGTTGTCCAGTGTGGTTGTGTGTAGTCGTTGTGGTCAACATCCAGCCTGGTTAGTATTTTCTGCAGAAAGTGTATTATCGTGTTGGTTTTTTTTTGGTAGTTGGTATGCTTCTTAGTTGTGTGTTTGATTGCCATATGGCAGGGCAAACTGCCTGAATATCAGTCAGTCAGTCAGTCAATCATTCGAAACTCTACCTCCCTAACAGCTCTCCTGTAGTCCTCTCGGTTGTAAGCAAGATGACCTGCTGCTGATGCATCCATTTGCAAATCATCAACGATGTCTTGCAGCCGTCTTCGCCTTGGTCTTCCTCTCTTTTTCCCATTATGTTCCCTTCCAAAACGGTCTTCTCTAAATTATCATGAAAATTATCCAAAATATTTAAGTTTCCTCTGTTTGATCCTCTTTACTAGCCAGCCTTCTTCAGTATTAAGTTCTTGTTGTATGGATATATTTGTTCTTTTTGTGTCAATTATATTTGAAGAATTCGTCTGTAGCATTTACATTCAAACGCACGTATGTGTTATTTTGTTAAGTATCTAGGTCACTCAGGCATATGTTGCGATGGGAAAGATGCATGCCCTTAAAAATCTTATTTTTGTAGTTCTGTTTGTTCCTCTCCACAGATTCTTTAGTTGTTTTACTGTTTGAAGAGCGATAGATGTCATCCTTTTAATTTCCCCCATTGTATCTCCATTATTATGACAATGTTACAAGGCAAAACATCGGAAAACAATCATACCCTGACAGTGTCGTTGATCTTGCGCAACTATGCGACTCAAACTCTGACAGTGTCGGTAGATCTTGCACATCTGTGCGAGCCAAACCCTGACATTTAGTAATAATCAAGATATTCAAAACGTGTAGCAGTACATTAGAAGTGGATAGGTAGCGTAATTTTTGTTCGAAAGGGAGAAACTAAGTACAGAGTGATCGAGAGCACCGAAGAGACAGAAAAAAGAAAGGAAAGAGAGAAGACGACAAGGACTAACAGACGACAAACGGACTAGGAGACAACAAGATGGAAGAAAAATGACGATTAAGACTTAGGATTTAGAGAGAGTTGAAATGTGTATTTCGGTTAGGAAGTTGTAGTTGGTTAATCTATGAAATGTGTAACTAGTTTGTAATAGTTCATTAGAACAGAATATAGCAGGAGACCCCGTTGGCGTTGAAGTCTTAGGACATTAATTCTTGAATTTGTTCTAGGTGGTTGCTTTGAGGTTTACGTCCTGAAATGTGTGTCCTTGGAATGGTTCGTGCCACTGTCGCATTGTCACATCGTCTCATCGTTATCCAGTGAACCATTAAAAATCATTATAACTTTTAAGGTCGTTTCTGAGCTGCTATTTTGCCGGTGAGATGAAGCCCTAGCCTGTGTAAAAGTCGTCCGCAGACTATAGTATACAGACAACAAGGAGAGTACCACGCAAAACTCCATCACCATCATCAAGGTCATTATAATTTGATACCTGTTTCTAGCCACCTTAGTGGAGTTCATCATATGGGTTTATGCAACTGCAGCAAAGAAGTAAATTAAAGAATATAGCTTCATTGTGCAGAGCAATACACGGCTACAAACTCTCCACTTCTTTCAGTTTTTCCTCATTGTTAAATATTTCATCTGCCTTGTTTGTTTTGTCGGTTGTCATCAATTTAGTTCTCTTCGTATTAAGATGGAGGTTTTGCTCTTCACTATTCTTATTGGCTGACAATTAGTTTTTCCATTCCTTGTTGTGTTGTGGACAGTAATACTGTGTGCCGGCATATCATCATTGTTTTTTTTCCTGAGTCATTATTTTCATTTTCATCCAGTCCATCCTTTAAGCATCTCACTAAAAATGTTTACGCCAAGTCGCTGCAAAGTGTATTGTACCAACTAATAGCTGTTGTAGAGGTTGGGGTGTGTCTGAGAGCTGAAGACGGTGTTTATCTATTTCAGGTTAACTTTCAGATGGAAGACTGGAAGATGTTTCAAAATAAGTTGGACTAATTTGAGATTAGTTTTTGGCTGCAGTTAACAGCAGCGCCGATGCCACTTCAGTTTTACTGCATCAGTTTAGTGATTAGTGAAGAAGCACATACTGCTTCAAGTTCGTGAATGGTAAACAAATACGAGGGCAAGAAGTAATTAGCAAACGACACTGTAGATAAATAAAATAATTACCAAATGACACTGTATGTAAACAAAATAATTAGCAACTGACACTGTAGATAAGCAGAGTTAGATTGAGAAGTTTCTCAGTTTTTAAAAAAAATCTCTTTCACTCCGGAATTAATTTTAATGCTCTGCCAAAATACATTCTGAAAAGAAGTTCTGGCAGAAAGAAAGTGGAAAAGAACTTAACTCCATAATTTTAAAATATTGGTTACTTTTGAAATTGGTACTTGGTTGCCTAATTAGGTATACTGGTTGCTCTGAACAGTGACTCGCACATGTGTGCAAGATCTACCGACACTATCAGGGTTTGGCTCGTACAGGTGTGCAAGATCTACCGACACTGTCAGGGTTTGGCTCGCACAGGTGTGCAAGATCTACCGACACTGTCAGGGTTTGGCTCGCACAGGTGAGCAAGATCTACCGACACTGTCAGGGTTATTTTGAAGTGGAAGAGTTAAGATGGGTTTTGCAAAGTGCTTGAAGACTGGGGAGTTGTATTCATCTACTTCCACGCTTAATAAGGGAAGAATAAGTCATAGAAATGGTTGAGTTTATCAGATGTATTATTTGAGAAGATTGTCTGGTGAATATTGTGTGTAGTCATTCTTTCTTTCTTATTATATCTTTCTTTTTTTTTTCATTCCTTCCTTCTTTCTTTCTTTCTCTCTGATTATATCAATCTTTCTTTCTTTCTTTCTCTTTGGTTATATCATTCTTTCTTTCTTTCTGATTATATCATTCTTTCTTTCTTTTCTTTCTTTCTTTCTTTCTTTTTTCTTTCCTTCTCTCTTTCTTTCCTTCCTTTCTTTTTCTTTCCTTTCTCTCTGGTTGTATCTTTCTTTTTTTCCCTCTCTCTCTGTCTCTTTCTTTCTTTCTTTCTTTTCATTTTCTCTTTCTTTCTTTTTTCTTTCCTTCTTTCTTTCTTTCTTTCTCTCTGAGTATCAAGGTAACAATGATTCAATATGATATATCTATTTTGTAGGCACCCTGAACAACAACATATCTTATATCGTGTCAAGAATCTGACAACTTTCTTTTATTCTAACATAACACTATCAGAGTTGGTAGATCTTCCACGCCCGTGCAAGTTAGTGTTCGGGGTGACATTTAGACAACGCCTAAATAAAATTAAAAGTAGCACATTTCTGGCCCTACCCATGTTTTTAAACTACAAAGTAGCTTCCTTGCCAGTTTCTTTCTATCACAATTTCTCAGCAAAATTTGTTCCGGCACGGACGTGAAAGTAATTGAAGATGGAGAGAGTCTGAGCGGTGACATTAGATGCATCTTGTGTTGTGACCGAAAGAGAAAGAAAGAAAGAAAGAAAGAAAGAAAGAAAGAATTATCACACACACAATATTCCTGAATCCTCTCAAACAACACACCTGATAAAGGTAACCACGTCACGTGATACCAAAAAAAAAACAACCCAGTATCCCTTAAACCGTCTGGGTAATTGTGACTTTTGATTTCTTTACCGGGGTCTGGCATGGACGTTTACTATCTTATGACATTAACCCCCTTACGGCCTCACACATTAACCCCTTATCGCCTTTACCATTTTACATAGCTTTTTTACTAACACAATTCTTATCGGGTTACCTGGTTCATGAGTTTTAACCCTTTTCGATTTAGATCTGTTTACACACCAAGAATAAAGACAAACATAAGAGATAGAAAGTCTTGCCTTGTTAGAACAGGATGATAACTCTCTCTCTCTCTCTCTCTCTCTCTCTCTCTCTCTCTCTCTCTCTCTATAGCAAAACTT
Organism: Achatina immaculata; assembly: GCA_009760885.1. Classification (NCBI taxonomy): domain Eukaryota; kingdom Metazoa; phylum Mollusca; class Gastropoda; order Stylommatophora; family Achatinidae; genus Lissachatina; species Lissachatina immaculata. The sequence goes on along the minus strand of CM019699.1, from coordinate 33,187,275 downwards.
TTATAGATAATTAACGTAACAGTTTTCGCCAAACATGTACCTTTTCTGAAAGCTATTTTTATCAAACGGGTGTAAAGAAAACCTCAAGGATATTTATGGTGAAAATCGGAATAAGAGTAAAGAAAAACGACGAAGATGACTTGAAATGATGACCTTCAAGAATTAAATCTACAGGTGATAGACAAAATGTTTATAGTTTCAAGTAAGTCAGGTGATGGACAAAATTTGTATAGTTTCAAGTAAGTCATGTGATGGACAAAATGTTTATAGTTCCAAGTAAGTCAGGAGAAGAACAAAAATAAGACTTCATCAAGACAAGAACGACCTTTCCCTCATCCCATATATTAGGCAAGGCAAGATGTGACAAGCACTTAACGTTGACGGACGACGTAATAGAAGCAGAGTCTACAGCCTCTCTCTCTCTCTCTCTCTCTCTCTCTCTCTGCTCTGTGAGTTACTCTTACACTCTATCATAGCTGCCACATTGGGGAATTCTTTCCCATACGTCTTAGTTTATTCACGTTTATCTCTAACATAAATTTGGAAGGCCTTTTGTTTATACACAGCGTCTGCCATATCTGGCCTGCTCACATAATGTCAAGAAAAAGGAGCGTTACGTTGAAAATTTGTATGAATTTTTTTTTTCAAAATATACTCGACAGCGAGTTTTGGAAGAAAACATCATCATCATCATCATCATCATCATCGCCTTTCACTCCCTTGGTAGCATAGGCCAAGGATAAAGGGTCTCCAGTCGTCCCTGTTCATTAATTTATTCTCTGCTTCCTTCCATATCCCTTGTCTCTGAGCACTTTCATAATTTCTCTTCTCCAAGTAGTTTATGTCTTCCTTGATTTGTGTTTCCTTGAGGATTCCATGTCAGTGCCTGTCTTGCTACTCTGGTGTCAGGTTTCTTCGGTGTGTAGCCAATCCATCTCCACTTCCTAGACATGATTTGTTGGCTCGTGGTCTCTCGTCCTGCCCTTTCCCAGACCTCCTCGTTCCCGATCTTGTCCTGCCATTTAATGTTTAAATCCTCCTTAAGCAGTAGTTCGTGAATGTTTGTATCCTCTGTTGGGTTGCCTTAATTATAACCCATATATCCGAACCATATAGCAGGACAGTCTTTACGTTTGTATTGAAAAGCCTAAGTTGGGTTCTTGTTTTGATGTTCTTTGATGACTATCATTTGTTAAGTTGAATAAATGCTATCATGGCCTTGGTTATTCTAGCTTTCATATTCTTTTCCCTTCCCCTGGATTTATCAACTATTTGGAAGAAAATGCAGGGAATAAACTGTATGGGGGTGGCTGGGTCGACCCAAGTACCTTTTTCTGATGTGTACAACCAGATTTGTAAACCTAGCGCCTAACCACTCAGCTAACCAGGCCGCCCTTTTTATCGGGGTTTTCAAAATGTTAAACTGGTATATGTGTAAATTTTTGGTGCTCAGTAAGTTAAGTTAGCGAACTCAGACTTTGTGCTGCAGTACTAAAAATAAGTGGAAGTTATATGCTATTTTCTCTAGAGGTGTATGCTGCAGTTTTACAAGGCGGCCGAGGGAGTCAGTAAGTGTGAAAAACGAATAGAAAGTATGAGAATGTATATATAAATGAAAAAACATACATCCAATATTTCAACTTGAGCCTTTTTTTCGAGCATTACATACATAAATAAAACACGACATATTACAGTAGTTGCCATCCCTTAAATAAGGGATGCCCTAATCATTCCCAGGTTTTAAAAAAAAATCCTCCCCTAATAGAGTAAAACACCTCGAGGTTGCCCTGACTGCGGTGGTTATATTGCCTCCTCTATTTCTCTCCTTTATTTCTTTTACAGTTGATTTAACCTTGACAGAACAACGTACACTTATGGACAAGAGTCCATACTGACTTTTCACTACACCGAAAATAAACAACCCAAAATCAGTTTTACATTTCCAGTTGATACGTGAAGATGTCAGGTTTTAATGTTTGTTGACATAACGAATGCCCAGACAATAAAATTTAACACCAGGAAAACGAAATGCACATTATAATAATGGTTGTTCATGATCCTTGACACAAAATGCAATGTCATGATTATAATGCCGACAGCCACCAAACAAAAAGGATGAAATAACAAGGGACGTCCAACATTAGTACACAGAACTTCCCGCTCTATAACAACTGCAGTCCTTACTCTCCACACATCTAAGGGACGTCCAACATTTAGTACACAGAACTCCCCGCTCTATAACAACTGCAGTCCATACTCCCCACACATCTAAGGGACGTCCAACATTTAGTACACAGAACTCCCCGCTCTATAACAACTGCAGTCCGTACTCCCCACTGCAAAGCAGTAATTAGAGCCACACGTGTCTTCAACATCTATCACAAAATTGTGACTCCGTAACCATACCATAGATAACTTCCTTCTGCTCACATTACACTATATATCACTGTAAATTTCCTACGCACTCAAGCCAATAAAGGAACAACAAAAATAATGACTGCTGCTTGGAGAGCTCCCTGTATAATTAATGACTTGCTCTGAAAACATTCATTCATTCATTTCCATGTCCCTTGCGGAACTTTGCCTCCCTAACAGCTCTCCTGTGGGCCTCTCGGTTGTGAGCAAGATGCCCTGCTGCTGATGCATCCATTTGCAGATCATCAACAATGTCTTGCAGCCATCTTCGCCTTGGGTCTTCCTCTCTTTCTTTTTCTCATTATGTACCCTTCCAAGACGGTTTTCTCTAGATTATACACTTCACATAAGCTCCTTTAATTAGGATTTCTTAATATATTTACCGAAGATAAAAAATCTTTGAATCTCTATTTCTAGGCTTATTTACCTGAGATAAAGTTTTTTGTGTGCATGTGTTGCAATCAGGGTGTCTCAACATATTTATCCGAGATAAACTCTTGATCAAGATTTCTCAACTTATTTAACTGAGAAAATCTCATTCAATCAGGATTGATCAACATATTTATTTGATTATATACTTAACTTTCTCCGTGGTTTAGCGAAAACATTACGTACAAGAAATCTTGGAGAGCAGCAAAGACTGCCAGGTAGTTCTTCTTATCATGTTCTGGGATCCTCTGTCTTGATGTGAGTCAGGACAGCGTGCTTCCAGTCGCCCCAGAGATGACTGCGCCATAAACTGCAGAGCGATTTGTATGAGGAAAGCTAAAGATGGCACTGTTGCACCATCAAGGCACCTACCAGGTTAGTCAGTCCCCACATTTTTCTTTGTCCTGGTGGCACATGTTGTAAGAATCACGCCTAGTCGCTTTTCCTTGCACAGCTTCAGAAGAACCAGATACCCATTTCTACAGTTGGTGACCGGCGGGCCTTCGACAGCGTCACAGCCACAGATCCTCTCCACAGAAGGTGAGTCCACCGCATACTTCTCACTTGAAAGTCAAATATAGTAATATTAAAGTGTATGTTGTGCTTCATGTGCCATTTAAAAGAATTATCTTAAGTATGTTGTGAAAAATATTTGAGTTTCGATGAAACAATGCTGTTTGTTTTGAAATATTTGCTGATTGCAGACCGATCTTATGGTGGATGAATCACTGTTTAGTGTATTTTTCAGCCCAAATTGTGTGATATAAGGGAGAGAATAGAGAGAAAAGAAGTATGCCATTCCGTGTAATTATGTCCCTTGTTATATGCGAAGCATTTTGGTGTAAACAAGTTACCTATAGGCAACCAAACAAACATACAAACAAACAAACAAACAAACAACCAAACAAACAAACAAACAAACAAACAAACAAACAAACAAACAAACAAACAAACAAACAAACAAACAAACAAACAAACAAACAAACAAACAAACAAACAACCAAACAAACAAACAAACAAACAAACAAACAAAATGGGACGAATTCGCTGTTCAATTTAGCAATTTGTGATCCATAGCTGACTATAGCTGACCAAGACCCTGTTCCACCTCTCTGTTGGTTCCTCCAATCTAACGGGGCAGGGATCTCCAGAGACCTTATGGCGGTTGAAGTCTGCTAAAAAAAAAAAACGTACTGCACATCCCGCGCTTTTTTAGCTGCAGGCAGGGACTGAAAAAAATAAATAGCTGTCATGACCCTCTCCCAAACCGACACGATGTTTTGCCTCAACACTTCAACAGCATAGGATGTAAAGAACAACAGGTCGCAGTTTAAGGGAGATAGAAGACCAGACACGACAAGGCAAGGCAGGGCAGGGCAAGACAAGGCAAGGCAGGGCAGGGCAAGACAAGGCAAGGCAGGGCAGGGCAAGACAAGGCAAGGAAGGGCAGGGCAAGACAAGGCAAGGCAAGGCAGGGCAAGACAAGGCAATGGCAAGGCAAAGCAAGACAAGACAAGACAAGGGTAGGCAATGCAAGACAAGACAAGACAAGAGTAGGCAAAGCAAGACAAGACAAGGGTAGGCAATGCAAGACAAGACAAGACAAGGGTAGGCAATGCAAGACAAGACAAGGGTAGGCAATGCAAGACAAGACAAGACAAGGGTAGGCAATGCAAGACAAGACAAGGGTAGGCAATGCAAGACAAGACAAGACAAGGGTAGGCAATGCAAGACAAGACAAGGGTAGGCAATGCAAGACAAGACAAGACAAGGGTAGGCAATGCAAGACAAGACAAGGGTAGGCAAAGCAAGACAAGACAAGGGTAGGCAATGCAAGACAAGACAAGACTAGGGTAGGCAATGCAAGACAAGACAAAACAGGGGTAGGCAATGCAAGACAAGACAAAACAGGGGTAGGCAATGCAAGACAAGACAAGGGTAGGCAAAGCAAGACAAGACAAGACAAAACAGGATACAGCAAGGCAAGACAAGACACGGCAAGGCAAGACAAGGCAATGCAAGACAATACAAGACAAGGCAAAACAAGGAAAGGTAAGACAAGGCAAGGCAAGACAAGACAAGACAAGACACGGCAAGACAAGACGAGACAATACACGAAAAGTTATTACTTTATTATAGGCAGCGAGGAAAGAAAATGGCCACCCTACCTCATACGCTGATGGCCCAGCATAATGAGGTCTCTAACGCTTCATCCCCTACGGCATTTGCTCTCTTTTTGCTTATGATATTCTCCTTAAACATCTCTTTTCTGTCAGATCATGTTCCTTTCTATGCTTGGCTGTTAGTGTCCATGTTTGACATTGACAGCTTAGAACTGGGGCGAAAGTGGTGTTGTACAATTGCTATTTTCGTTTAATTTGTGATATATTTGTCTTTTTAGTAAAGATGTCTTTCTTCCAACCATCTGATTCTCTTTACTGCGTCTCTTTTTTCCAGTTGTATATGAGGAAATGATACTGGACAGTCTGACAAGATGGCGTGAGAAGAGATCACCAACTGAGCTGATGGCTTGCATGAAGGATCGTGTACTCTGGAGAAGCATAATAGCCAACGCCGGTCGGCACGGCACCTGATGATGGTGAGAATGATAACATGGGGAAAGTGGCCAGTCTTAAGAAAAATAGACGGATACAAGGCAGCAAAGTATTAACAGACTGACAAAAATGTATTTTCAAACTTGAGTAACAATATCCCCCAATATATATATTGAGTAACAATTTTTTTTTTACATTTATCGTTGTAAGGGGAGGTAATCACAATTAATCCCACTTTGCAAATTATTGGGATTTTCATCGCTTACGTCCCTTAAAATAGTTGCTTAGGTTCTTTAAATTCACACATAAGTACATTAATTTGAGGAATTTCACACACATTAATGCATTCATCTTTCCCGTCGAAACATACACCTCTGAGACCTGGACACTTAACAAAACACCCGAGAAACATATAAATGCCTTTTAATGTAAATAGTACAGAAGAGTCTTTCAAATACCATAGGCATTAAAAAAAAAGAACAAATTACTACAAGAACTTAATATTGAAGAATGTTGACTAGTAACGAAGATTAAATAGAGAAAACTGAAATATTTTGGACATATTAAACGTCACGAGAATTTAGAAAAGACAGTCTTGGAAGGATACATAATGGGAAAAAGAGAGAAAGACCAAGGCAAAGATGGCTGCAAGACATCGTTGATAATCTGCAAATGGACGCATCAGCAGAAGGGCATCTTGTTTACAACCGAGAGACCTACAGGAGAGCTGTTAGGGAGGCAAAGTTCCGCACGGGATACGCAAATGACTGACTGACTGGTTGACTGACTGACATATACATTGTTTTCAGGAAAGCCTGTTTATGTTCATGATAAATTTCAGACAAAGAAGAAGATGTGACGCCTATTAAAGACAAAAAGAAAAAAAAAAGAAAAGAAGGGAAAAGAAAAAGAAAGAGAAGAGAAGAAGGTGAAGGTGAAGGAGTTAGTGATGTCTTGTCTTGTCTTGTCTTATCTTGTCGTGTCTTGTCTTGTCTTGTCTTATCGTGTCTTGTCGTGTCTTGTCTTGTCTTGTCTTGTCGTGTCGTATATTGTCTTCTCTTGTCTTGTCGTGTCTTGTCTTGTCTTGTCTTGTCTTGTCCTGTCCTGTCTAGTCCTGTCTTGTCTTGTCGTGTCTTGTCATGTCTTGTCTTATCTTGTCGTGTCTTGTCTTGTCTTGTCTTGTCGTGTCTTGTCTTGTCTTGTCATGTCTTGTCTTGTCTTGTCTCTTGTCTCCCTGGAACTGCAACCTGATGTTCTTTATAACCGACGCTGTGAAAATGTTTAAGGGATTATTTTTGCAATACCTGAATGGAGATTTTCTTCTTCTTCTTCTTCTTCTTTCTCCTCCTCTTCCTCTTCTTCTTCTTCTTCCTCTTCCTCTTCTGCTTCTTATTATTATTATTATTATTCATGTGCAATTTCTGTCTATACATGCAGTCCTGTATCTTGGATAAATTTCACTGTTTTATTGTAAGTCATGTAGGGAACCGTAAAGATTATCTTCTTTGGTGGCTTCACTGGGCCAAGAATTGCTTCTCAGTGTCCCATAGACGGTCCTGAGGGGAGGTAAAAAAAAACGGGGCAGTACACTGGGTTTTTTAAAATCCATTGCCATAGCGAATATGGCGATTCGTGCCCTATTAGCTAGGTTGGTTATTTTACTGGGTGTTCCAACGGAGAGATGGGGCAGGGTCTTGATTGGCTATGGTTCACCAACCCTGAAGCTGGCTGGATTCGAACCATCAACCTTCGCCATGAAGACTGACGTGCTGAACTCTTCTCCATTTAAACGTCCGCCTGTGACCCTATAGCCAAGAACCAAGTTATCAGCTTTTTATCTGTCCCATCAGCTTTAGGTCCACACCATCAGACCAGAAAAGCCTTCTGTTACCTGAGTAAGTCGGACATTGTTGGGGCAAACAAGAAAGTGGCTCGGTGACCAATGGCAGATTATCTACTAGACAATCCAAGTTCAAGCTTAGGTCCCCAGGAGGACAAGTTTGACTTAATCAGGCCACAAAAAATGGGCCCCGGCGTAAAGCGATGGCTGAGAATCATTGCTACAATTAAGAAGGCAACGAAAGTTTGCAATGGCCACAGGGACGATGCAGTCGTCAGTGTAGAGAACCAGGTGCTGCATCATCTGCCAAGATTAAGATCTTTCAGATTGTTGTCCTCACTCGCTCAAGAGATAGCTCAGAAATGGGCAGCATCTTCCTTCCCTCAATTAAGGAGCATGATGATAATTAAAAAGACAAAAACTATTACACTCATCCTCTGACTCTCACCTTCATCAGCTCTGTCACTCTGAGTCAACTTCCATGATCGGCCAGAATAAATCTTGATGAGAAATTTCGCTAGAAAGAAGCTGGAGGGAAGCTGCATGTTTAAAAATATGGGCTGGGCTGTAAATGTGCCACTTCTCGTTCTGTTTATGCTGTGTCTACATTTATTATTCTGAGCACTGACTGCGCTAAGATGTTCTAGATCTACCACTTACACTTATTGTTCTGAGCACTGATTACACGGAGATGTGATAGATCTACCACTTACACTTATTGTTCTGAGAACTGATTACACTAGGATGTGCTAGATCTACCACTTACACTTATTGTTCTGGGAACTGATTACACTAAGATGTGCTAGATCTACCACTTACACTTATTGTTCTGGGAACTGATTACACTAAGATGTGCTAGATCTACCACTTACACTTATTGTTCTTGGAACTGATTACGCTAAGATGTGCTAGATCTACCAGTTACACTTATTGCTCTCAGCAGTGATTACACCAAGATGTGCTAGATCTACCACTTACACTTATTGCTCTCAGCAGTGATTACACCAAGATGTGCTAGATCTACCACTTACACTTCTTGTTCTGAGCAATGATTATACTAACATGCGCTACATCTACCAGCACCGCCAGCGTCGCTTTGGATTGAAAGAGTTAATAAGAAAAAAAAACAAACTTACTAAATACACGAGATGTAAATATTATCACATTCATACACATAAAACATAGTGATATGGTTTGGAAAACTAAATTACATTGATAGAACTAATTCAGACACTCTCTGTAAACTTACCCACATCGTTAAACAAGGTTAGAGACGTAAAAGAAATGTCAGGCTTAATGGGACTCATATAATACAAGTCACAACTCCTTACAACTCGCAGCTAAGTGCTCCATTCATTTTATTTTATTCATTTTTCCCCTATTCATATTTTTTACGTAGCAGTCGTGTGAATTTATATTTTTATCTCCTTTTTCTATTTTTTTTCCTTCCTGTGTGTTTTTGTATGATTAAGGTTCACACCGAAACCTCACAACTGTGTGGTAGTTAATTAATAAAGCTGTTGCTACTTTTTTTTTTCCTAGTTTATACATTCCGAATATTTTTTAAAATGAGTTTTATGCCAGTAGCTTGTGGATCTCAGTTACTGTAATCAAGACTACTCCGAATCTACTGGGAGCTGCGGAGGATTGGTTCCTTAGAAGAATGATGAAAGTACCATGGACAGCCAAGAAAGCAAATGTAGAGGTTCTATTTTTGGTGGGGGGTGGGGGGAAGAGGTATAACGTAGAGAAAGTATTTCAAAATTCAGAACACGACAGTCCAGATTTGTAGGACATGTTTTGTGAAAGGGCAGACTGGAACATACAGTGACAGCCGGAAAGTTGAAGGGAAACGGGGACAGAGGAAGACAAGGAAACAAGATACTTGACGGAATAAAAGAGTGCCACTGAGAACGGTTACGACACACATCTGATGGAAAGAACATTGGAAAGATGGTTGTGAAAATCATTGACGATCGACGCCTGATTGGCATGGATCAGAGAGAGAGAGAGAAAGAGAGAGAGAGAGAAAGATATAGAGAAAGAGAAAGAAAGAGAGAAAGAGAAGGAGAGCGAAAGAGAGAAAGAGAGAAAGAAAAAAGAGAGAGAGAGATAGAGAGGTGAGATAAAGGCTGAGTTGGGACAGGGAAGAGAACGGACGGCGGGCCAAGCAGGTAGTACCGTAGTAACTTTAAATAGCAAGATCCACACACAATAATCTTACGCCAACGTTTACCCACACGCAATAATCTTACGCCAACATTTACCCACACACAATAATCTTATGTCAACATTTACCCACACGCAATAATCTTACGCCAACGTTTACCCACACGCAATAATCTTACGCCAACATTTACCCACACGCAATAATCTTACGCCAACATTTACCCACACGCAATAATCTTACGCCAACATTTACCCACACACAATAATCTTACGTCAAGATTTACCCACACACAATAATCTTACGTCAAGATTTACCCACACACAATAATCTTACGCCAACATTTACCCCACACACAATAATCTTACGTCAAGATTTACCCACATACAATAATCTTACGCTAACATTTACCACACACAATCTTATGTCACGATTTACCCACACACAATAATCTTACGCCAACATTTACCACACACAATCTTATGTCACGATTTACCCACACACAATAATCTTACGCCAACATTTACCACACACAATAATCTTACGTCAACATTTACGCCTTTGGACGCGGTGTGTTATGAAATAACGAATCACGCACGCCTAATTGACAGGTTAATAACAGAACGTTTTATTGTCCGCCATAAACTATTGCTTCTATTTCACTAAATGAATTTTCTGAATAAATTCTGAATAAAATAAGAAAAAGAAAAAAAAACAAAGTAAAATCAGTGCCACTTTAACCAAGATTTTCAGCGAGTCCCGTGTGAATCTTCGGGGCTCCTATCAGGATCTGGAGAGGACTGTGGGCTTTGCCATGTCGACAGGAATCAGGATCTAAAGTAAACAACCTCGAACACAGAAGAAGAAGAAGAAGAAGTCCCGGCAAAACAGGACAAATTTATCAACGTAAACAATGTGTGCTTTATTTTTCCAGCGATGTGCGATATTTCTGAACCAGTGGTTTCTTAATTTTCTGTTGTCTCCCTTTATGTTTCCTGACCCTGCTGTCATCAGCTGTTATCTAACAGAGAGTGATGAGAGACGAAACCTGGCTTGTGGGGGAAGTGGACGAATGGAAAACTATGGGGATAAACAAGAAGAAGAACGTCTACTGATAATGGGATTCATGTAGGCTACCCTACTCTCTGTCCAAGGTGGCTGAAAACACGGAAGTACATGATAAAGAGTGCTAAAATATTCCGCTACTTCTGGAAGGTTGTTGTTATAACATTCCAAATCTATCTATCTATCTATCTATCTATCTATCTATCTATCTATCTATCTATCTATCTATCTATCTATCTGTCTGTCTTTCTCTCTCTCTCTCTCTCTGCTTCTCTCTTTCTGTTTGACTGGCTCTCTTTCGGTCCTTGTTTCTGTCGTTGTCTTTCTCTGTCCTTCTACTTCTTTGTCCGTTTCTCTCTTTCTATTTCTCTCTCTCCCTCTCGCACTGTCGCTCTCTCTAACTCTCTCACTTGTTGCCTTTGTCTCTCTGTATCTCTCTCTTTCTTTGTCTCTCTCGGTCTCTCTTTGCCTCTCTATTAGTCTCTCTTTTCTTCTCTCTGCCTCTCCCATGCTTTCTCTGTTCTTTTCCGATTCTCTTCTTTTCTTCTCTCTTCCTTTTCTTTCTCTTCTTCTCACTCTCTGTGCCTGCCATTCTTGTCGCTTTTGTTGTCTCTCCTTCCCCTTCTCTCTCTCTCTCGTTTTCTTTGCTGATATGACTAGTTTTATTTTTGTCCATTCCTCTGTATGTTTATTTTTGTCCATTCCTCTGTAGTTTATTTTTGTCCATTCCTCCGTATGTTTGGTTTTGTCCATTCTTCTGTAGGTTTATTTTGTCCATTCCTCTGTAGGTTTATTTTTTGTCCATTCCTCTGTAGGTTTATTTTTTTGTCCATTCCTCTGTGTTTGTGTCCATTCCTCTGTGTTTGTGTCCATTCCTCTGTGTTTTTGTCCATTCCTCTGCAGGTTTATTTTTGCCCATTCTTCTGTGTTTTTGTCCATTCCTCTGTGTTTTTGTCCATTCCTCTTCAGGTTTACTTTTGTACATTCCTCTGTATGTTTATTTTTATCCATTCATAATATGTGGCTTATATTCGGCACCAAAGAAAGAAGAATGTGGCTTCATATCGGCAGTTCTAAACTAGAATGATTGTCTAGTGGTCTGCTTCTTCTTGAAAGAAAGTTACTTCAATGAACAACTTCTCTGAGATATAGATTAGAGATCTTGACTTCTTGTTCCTGTGCTACACATTTAAAAACGTGCACAAGAAGCAACCCAGACTCTCAAACTACAACCATAAAGGCACCATAGAAACAATATGACTTATACTTGGCAGATTCTCAAGACTTCACTGCTTGACGGTATCAACAAACCAACAGAGGTATTGGTGTAGAGCTGATTGACAACAACAACAATAACAACAAAAGCAGTTTATTGATGGGAAAAATGAGGGTGAAGTAAGTGAGAGTGAGAAAACCAACTGCCAGGTGTCAGGAAATAACCAAATAATCAAGCCATGTCCTTCCGGCGAGAACTCATTCGCCATTGGGAAGCGAGACAACTACAAATCAAAAACTTATGCAATTCCACACTCACAATTTCTGAAAATCACATCCGAATGATACAACACTTCAAGGTTGACATAATAGACTCCTCAAAACTGAGAATGACCACGCTCAAGAACTACACAATGCAAATTGAATACTCAGCTACACTTTTTATCCTAAAAAGGGCAAACAGTATTACAACTATATCTTGAGACAATTTGTCAAAAAATGCCTAGCTCACATTCCCTCTAATTGCCCCTCCAAAAAAAGAAATACCTCGATTCTTCTAGCTATGACATGGCTAACTTCAATTCTTCTAGCTATGACATGGCTAACCTCGATTCTTCTAGATATGACATGGCTAACCTCAATTCTTCTAGCTATGACATGGCTAACCTCAATTCTTCTAGCTATGACATGGCTAACCTCAATTCTTCTAGCTATGACATGGCTAACCTCAATTCTTCTAGCTATGACATGGCTAACCTCAATTCTTCTAGATATGACATGGCTAACCTCAATTATTCTAGCTATGACATGGCTAACCTCAATTCTTCTAGCTATGACACGGCTAACCTCAATTCTTCTAGCTATGACATGGCTAACCTCAATTATTCTAGCTATGACATGGCTAATCTCGATTCTTCTATCTATGACATGGCTAACCTCAATTCTTCTAGATATGACATGGCTAACCTCAAATTTTCTAGCTATGACATGGCTAATCTCGATTCTTCTAGCTATGACATGGCTAACCTCAATTATTCTAGCTATGACGTGGCTAATCTCGATTCTTCTAGCTATGGCATGAAAAAAACCCATCCTTATCCAGAAACTATTTACTCAAACTCTAACTGCAGCTCATAATGCTCAACCGATCCTAATCCAACCTCTTCCTAAAATCAGTTGTATGTCCCCGCTACTACTATAAAAATCCACAGATTCTACACTTTACCCAATGACTACACATGCACAAAAACTCACTAGTAATTTGACCTCCTACATAACACTACAAAATTTGTGCGACCGTGAACTTTCAACCCTTTGTACTCCGCTACCTAAACCGTAAGAGTTAAACTTTACTATTTTGACTTCTCCCATGTGTTTTAGGACCACAGGTCAAGAAGTGATAGTTTTCACTCAAAGGACTACTCCTACTTTGGTAACACTTAATCTAGTTATCTCCCTTTGACTATGGCTATTCTGCCATAAAATACAGCTAAATTATCATTTAAAATTTATATTTAAAAAGAATATTGTTTACCTTGCTCTTATGTTTTTCATTATTTATCATTTCAGACCAAGACAGTATTCTACCTCCCTTTGACAAATGACAGCACATCTGGCAGAGTGAATTAAGGAAGGTGAACCTGAGCTGCAAAATACACCGAGCCGAAGACGGATGTGCTGGGACTTGCATGGCGCGTAGCAGCAAAGCAACGCAAGTAATGTCATTTTGAGCGTGACCGCCAAAGACGAAGAAATACTATATAAGACAATTCTTTATGTAATAGTATGGTGGTTCTCAGTTCAATATACAGAGAGTCCCCTATTTACGTGCGTGAATCGTGCCGCAATCCTATGCGTAAATCGATTTTTACGTAACACTGAGACATGTATGTCGAGGACGAGGCAGTAAATAAATAAATAAAATAACTGCACTAGTTCATGGAAATCTATGCAGACAATTAAATATCCCTAAAATATTGCTGTTACTTCCCGTATTACGGTTACGTTTTTTAATCCGTCAAGTATATCTTGCGGTACTGTACGTTAATTTGTTCCGTAAAATTCGGTGGATTTTATGCATAAAACGAATTTTTTTTTTTTTTAATGGAAGTCCGTTGTGTATCGGTGCTACGTAAGTCAGGGTCCGTCCGCATAATAAATTTTGTTGTAAGATTCTAGAACTATAATTTCGTTATACAATAAAAGTCAGGTATGCGAGCAGACTGAATGTTGGTATCATTCACATCCCTGGAGATATTTGTATTTCCTCTACCGAGTGACACACAAAAGGGCGATGCTGTTAGTACCTTGCCTTTCTTTCTTTCTTTCTTTCTTTCCCCCTGCTCCAGAAGATGTCAGATATCCATTTTTTTTTTATGGCTGGGTGACTGGGGTGTCCCCGACAGGATTAGAACCACTAACCATCACCGTGAAGACTAATGCACCGACCGATTCGCCACCAATGTGTTCTCTAAGGTTTTTTGGCGTCGTATGCAAATTGTTGTAATAACATCCAATTTAAAAGTATACTTTAAGGTTCTCATGGAAAGAAATACTAAAATCCGAAGAAATGAAGAAAACGAACTCATGTAGAGTTGTCATATTTTTCTTCAGCCCTATTATAGAGCAAAGTAACATCAGGCAGTTGGAACAATAAAAGTAATTATTAAATTTAATTTTTATTTTATTTTATTTTATCTTCTGCGTGGCATATAAAATTTCTTTTGCCGTATGATTTTTTGTTGTTGGTGCTAGCGGCCACGCCGATCAGAGGGAACATTGTCTACCACTCATCCGTCTACCTGTGACCCTAAAGGACAGCATCATCAGGTCCACATCATCTGACCAGACACAAAGCAGCCTAACCTTTCCTATTTTAAATGCTTTCTTTTGTCTGCCTGCTTCGTACCCACAATAGAATCCTATATAATGTGTTATAACAGCAATTTAAATCATTATCTACGACACATCATCAAAACAAAAAAAAGAGAGAAATAATCAAAGATATGAGAACCAGAGAGTTAAATTATTTCTGTCATATCAAGAAACGTAATACAATAGTTAAAGTCATCCACCCATGCCCTTGGTAGGTGATTTACCAAACAATCACCGCCCATTAGGACTTGTGGCCTCTTACTGTAATTCTCTCCACCTCTCACGGTCTGCGGTGCCCCAGCTGTGATGCGTGCTACTCGCTTCTGCTCTTGCAGTTCAAGGAAAACCGTACTACAGAGAAAAAAGTAGGAGGACAATGAAGCAAGTGGTCGACAACGACATCGTAGATTGCTGGACAAGAGCAAAAATAAAATGGACTGGATCAGTCTTAGCTTGGCGCTCTGTGAACACACAGGATAAGGCAAGTTGAAGGACTATCGCCTCAGACCTTCCATGCGGAGAGAGTGATGATGATGATGATGATTAGCACGTTTAAAGACTTCATTCTGTTTTTCTTTTTTCCATTGAGTTTTCCAGTGATTGTCAAGGTTTTCATCTCTTTCATCTCTGTATGAGAACCGAATTTTAACTCTTTTAAACAGATATTTGTGATATTTTGTCTTTACAGGTGATGGTATGATCATTGTTTGTGTGCTTTATAATTCCAGTATTACTTGCATACATTTTATTTTAATGTTTTATTATTTCTATATTTTATTATTTCTATACGTTATTACTTCCATATTGTATTATTTCAGTATCTGACTACTTGTATACTTTTTATTTTAATATTGTGTGATTTCTGTACTTTATTATTTCTATAGTTTGTAAATCAATCCTACCTCCCATTTTGTTGATTTTTTTGCTGTCCTTATGAATCCAGCTTCTCTACAGATGTTATCGATATATGTTATAAATAGCAGCGGTGATAAGATGCAACCTTGCCGAAAGCCAGTATTTCAGTATTTCATTTTTATTTTAATATTTTAATATTTATATATTCTTAAATCTCACATCCTTCCCGTGCTGCTAAACGTCACATGGTGCCCGCATGGCAGTTCGCCAAGATGTCCTGTCTTCGGCGAGTTTTTTTCATCTCATCAGCGGATGTTTATGCCCACTAAACTGGCTTCTCTTAACAATGTCCTCTTTAGAGTTTCACGTGGTCGACCTCTTTTTCTTCGCCCTGTTGTGTTCCATTTGGTAGCTTGTTTGAGGATTCTCTGATTGTTTTATGTTTTTTATATATTTATTTATAACGTATATTTAATTTATATATAATTTATATTTTTATATATTGTTTTATATGAGATTTATATATTACATATCGTAAAATGTTACATTTATTAAATATTCGTTTATGGTGCAGAAACCTGGTCTTCTTCTTCTTCTTCTTCGTTCGCATTGTCTTGTCTATATCTGCAGTCCTGTCTCTTGGACTTATTCAAACCTGGTCTTCTTCTTCTTCTTCTTCGTTCGCATTGTCTTGTCTATATCTGCAGTCCTGTCTCTTGGACTTATTCAAACCTGGTCTTGAAAAAGACAACAGAAAAAAAAATCGAGGCTCTTGATATGTAGACATAGAGAAGAAAGGGCGTATCCCATGAGCAGAAAAGAAAGCAAAACAACGAAGTGCTAAAACAGGTAGAAGTGAAAAGAGAAATATTGGAAATCACAACAAAAAAAAAAAAACAACAAAAAAAACAACTAAGGTACTTTAGATATGTCAAGAGGCGCAGTGCTATATTGAAGACCATTCTTGAGGGCAAGATCGAAGGGAAAAGAACAAGAGGACGACAGCGACATAGATGGGTGGACAACATCAAGAGATGGACAGTGACCAGTTGTCCGAGACAAGAAACAGAACAGAGTGGAGGTTCACTGCAGCGAACCTTCCGTGGGGAGACAGCACGAAATGATGATGATGATGATGATGATTATGTATATCATTATTATTATTATCATTATTTCTATTATTTCTATACTGTATTATCTCTGTGCATATTATTATTTCAATGATTCGTTGTTTTTATTATTTGAAAACATTTTTGTAAAGAGAACTGAAGTTTATATTACCAGGTTTGTTTAGCTTATGAATATTCTTCACTTCGGCCAGATTTCAGCAGATAAGACTAAAAACGCCCTGGGATAACCACTTTTTAACTTTCCACCTTTCCTTTTGTTATTCGTGTGTATTTTTAACCATTTGATTTTTACCGAAAAAACGTTTGTTCTTCGTTTTCTTATGTATGCCTTATATTTCTCTCCAGTACTGATCTTTGTCAAAGTGACATCTCCATCTTCTGTCTTGTCTTGTCGTGTCTTGTCTTGTCCTTCCTCATTTACTGTTAAGTGTAGAGGTGAAGTGCAATTGTCTCCCAATGGCTCGCCTGTTGGCTTCGTACATTGAGATGTTCAGGGACTCTGCTATACCATCGGTCCATCGTTTGCATGGGCGGCCCCTTCCTCTGACTTTGTGTGGTCTGTAAAACATTGCTCTCTGTGGTACACGTTCTGTTGGTAGTCGTGATAGATAACCGAACCATTTTATTTGCTGTTTTTTAATATAGTTCAGAACGGGTTCAACTCCTACTTTATTTCTAATGACATCATTTCTGATTCTGTCCATTCTTGATATTCCAAGAATTCTTCTCAAGAATCTCATTTCAGTTGTTATAATTTTCCTTTTGTCTTTTGCTGTCAGCGTCCATGCCTGGCATTGGTAGCACAAAGCTGGTATGAAGATTGTCTTATAGATAGTTCTTTTGGTTTCCAGTGAGATATGCTTGTTGTTTAGTATGTGAGCTTATTGACCGATAAGTTGGTTCGCTTTGTTACATCTGTTTTTGATCTCTATGTCTATTTTTCCTTTTGTTGAGAAAATGCTTCCGAGGTATTTGAAATGCGTTACTTGCTTCATAGTATGGTTTCCAGTGTAATGTTTATTGGTGTGTCTACTCTTGCGATGTTTTGCTTAGGCTAATTTTCTTATTGTGTTCTTTGCATACATCATTCAGTCTGTTAATGTGATCTTGCAAGCCTTCTTCTGAGTCGGCAACTAGAGCTTGGTCATCTGCAAATAATAGTTCGTTTATGGTTATTTCGTCTTCTGTTTGTTCTATTTCATTTTGTTGATTTTTTGCTGTCCTTGTCAGTCCAGCTTCTCTACAGATGTTATCGATATATGTTATAAATAGCAGCGGTGATAAGATGCAACCTTGCTGAACGCCAGATTTAATAATAAACGGTTCAGAATGTCCCCCTACTGCTCTGATGATGCCACTTCCGTTGTTGTGCAGACTCTTACAAAGATTTATTAGACGATTGGTAACCCCAAATTGTTTTATGATCTCCCATAGTTTGTTCCTGTCCACTTTGTCGAATGTTTTTTCCTGGTCAACAAAAGCCAAGTAAAGGGTGTTATTAAATTCGATCGCTTTCTCTGACAACTGTCTGAGGGCAAATATTGCGTCTGTGCATCCTCTGTTTTTCCTAAAGCCTTGTTGAAGTTCACTCAGCTGGGGCTCTATCATTGGTCTTAATCTCTTCTCTAAAATTTTACAAATTGTGTGTAAACGACAAAAAAAAAAAAAAAAACCTCATGACACACGAAAATTATTTGTGATTAAAACAAAACAAAACCAAAAAAATTAGTGCTGCTATATCTTACTAGAAAAATGACCCGACGTCTGTTTCTAGAGCTTTCTGTAGTTTCCCTTTACGAGCTGACGGCCGCGGGCGGTATAAACTCCTTTGAATGTAGCTATTTTATGTTATCTCGTTAAGCCCGTTAACTGGATCTTGGTAGGCTCAGAGAAAAGTAATATTAAATGCAAATTCTAAACTTAAATATAACATTTCAGCTTAGGAAGCTTGAAGAATGTTACCTGCGCCAAAACCCGGGAGAACTTCAGCGCTTAAATTGTGCACCGAAGTTTTTTTGTTTTGTTTTTTAGGAAGGTTAAACTAAAAATACATTAATAAATAAAATACAAACGTGATCCTGGTCAGTGGCAGATTACTCACCACCCAGGCCCCTAGAATAAACTTAGTAAAGGGCCCCGTGTCCGAGGGTCTCCGAAGCCTACATACCCCACATTGCAAAGGGCCACCGACCAACACATCTCCTGATTAATTTTTTTTTTTAATCGTGAAAAAATAATTTGTTTTCAGAGTTATTTCCCCTCCCTTTACTCCGTCTCTCCCCCCTGCCCCATCCCTCACCCCCTTCCTTCTGGGCCCCCAAGTCTTAAGTCTCTTCAGCCCGACGGATAAACTACCACGAATCCTGGTACAGGCCCAAACAGGCCCACAAATTTATCTTTATAAACAAATGAAGATGAAGGTAGCCCTGTATGATACGTTCATAAGTTTAGTGAATATTAATGTAACTTCCTCGGCATGTAGCACAGAATGAGTTTGTTGTTCGGAAAGCTCCTGTTCAGCACGAAGAAGAAGAAGAAGAATAAGAAGAAGAAGAAGACTAAAGATGATGTTACCAGACAAATATTCCTTTAAGAATACAGGGTTAAGCCCTGCGATACTCTGAACCTCTTATGGTCCTCTCGGGGATCTCATGTGGTCCTTTCGAGGACCACACGGGAGGACCATGGGACCTATTGAGGATCACAGGAGTAAATTCAGTAGGACCACAGGGCGGTCTTGGTGGTAGAAGCGAACGAAGAAGAAGAAGAAGAAGAAGAAATATTCCTTCGAAAGAGGAGCCAGGTACCCGTTTCTACGACTGTAAAGACTGTAGTGCTTCTTGCCGAAAAACCGAGCAGCTCATCTTCCTCATGTGTGAACGGACATCATCTTGTTAAGAAGCTTTAATGGCATTATCGGTTATAATGAGCATTATCGGTCATAATGAGCATTATCGGTCATAATGAGCATTATCGGTCATAATGACATCCAGTAATGACATCCGGTAACGTTTATCTCGCAGGCCAGCAGATATTTCTTGTACCTTCTGACTTCAAATCCGGTCCCATTTCTTCTTCATGTAAGGTAAGAGCTGTATTGTAAACGTGCCCTTTTATTTTGGCGGCAAACCAGTAGCCAGCAGCTTGATCTACAGCAGTAAGTCTGAGTCACGTTCATTCACTTAGTAGTTTTCTTTCCCTTACGACAAAATAGTTTGCTTTTTCTTTTAATTTGACTTACCTAACCATGAAACTCTAAAATCTATCGCTTGCTATATTAACGGTATAGATTATACCTAAGGCTGATCAAATGCTAATAGAAAACGAGAAAGACCTAGACTTACTTGGGGAAGAGAAATTATGACAGTGCTCAGAGAATAATTCCAAGAACAGGGATAACTGGAGAGCCTTTATCCGTGGCCTATGTTCTCAAGGGAGTGAAAGGCGATGATGATGATGATGATGATGATGATGATGATGACGACAACGATGATGATGATGATGATGATGATGATCAGCCTGGCTGCCTTTCCTTTCCCAACTCCGGAAGAAGTCGGGTACACATTTCTACAGCTGGGTGACTGGGGTGCCTCTGGCCAGATTCGAACCCCCGACCATCGCCATGAGAGACCAGCGCACTAACCACTTCGCCACTCAGACCCCCATTTAACAGTATAGATCTCTCTAAATACTGAGCCTATGTTAAATTAACAGTATAGATCTCCCTAAATAATGAGTCCACGCTCAACTAACAGTATCTCTCTCTCTCTGAACCTTAAGTGCCCAGGGCACATGGGGCTTCCGCAAGGGTTTTCCACAAATGCCTGTCCTTCGCCTTTTTTTCTGCTCTTGCCCAGGTGAGCCCTCTATTGCTCAACATCCTTTCTGTTGTTCTTCTCCATGTCTCTTTTGGTCAGTGGCTGGCTTTCATCCACAACCTTCATGGGCTCAGTTTCCTGATACGCATTTCTCCTTCCACCTGCATTTGTTTTTTCCCTTGCTTCCGTTTCTGTAGTAGTCTGATAGTTTTTTACCAGATAGGGTTGCTGGCCCTATGCTAACTAACAATATAGTTCTCCCTAAATACTGAGCCCACGCTCAACTAACAGTATAGATCTAAATACTGAATCTACGCTCAACTAAAAGTGTAGATCTCCTTGAAGACTGTGTCTACTCCTACTTCCTTCATACTAAACTGAATATGTCTCTTAACCCCAGAAGCCTTCGAACTCTGCCGACTACTCGCCCATCTATATAAAGTGAAGCTTACTCAAACCCCACTCGGAAAAAAATTCAACTCAGGGATTAAAAAAAAACAAAACCCCACCCATTACCCGCTCCCAGTCCGACACTATGGGGTACCTTAACATCTTCGCCACATCGGTTGCAAAAGAACACCAGTTCGCAGTTCCAGCGAGACTGAAGAAGAAGAAGAAGAAGTTCGGCGTAACGTATAAATATGGCATGAGCATGATATGTCCCAGGGTCGTGCATTAGTTGAGAACAAAATATCCCCCCTTCCCTCCCTCCCTCAGATTCTGCCTCTCACGCCTGGTATTAACAGAGTTGTGCTCTGAACACGCGTTTAAGCTTTAAATTTCCTTTCACAACTTTGGACCTTTCAGATACAAGTTCGCCCGCATCCAGCGCCCAATCAAAACTCGTATATGGGCCTGTCAATCACCGGCGGCTTTACTCAATGAGCGAGCGACTTCTTCCTGACCTCCAGAACCGGCTGCTGATGTTATTTGTTGCCAAGTCCGGTAACAGTGTCGTGTAGTTGTGGCCAAGAATTCCCTGTGCATGAATGATGTACTAATATGAAGATGAGTACCGCAGTCGCGTGTATGCCTAGACGTCGACAGTTCACAAATCAAGTTGAAACTCAAAACAGCAAGCCAGGCGTGTAAGCAAAGCGGAGAGCACGGTTGTTGTGTACAGAAAATAGTTGTACACATTCCTGCTGTTCTGCCACTTCGACGGTCGGTGTATGTTCAACGTAATAAGTTGTTTTTTTTTTGTGTGTTTCACAGTTTCATAAAGTTATGATTTTCTCGCCTTTGGGATATGTTTTAAGTATTTCTCTTTCGGCTCTGGTCTTCAGCTGAAACTTTGAGGGGGCACAAGTCTTCAGAAAGTCAGTTCGTCGTCGCTTCTTGGATTCAGTTATTTTATGAGAAAAAGTTAAATTTCATGTATACTAGACTTGTGGGAGCCAAACTAGACGTTTTACTGGTAAGTACAGCGTTGTTTACAGTATTTCAGAAGCCATTTACTTGCATTTTATATGAAGAATTTCTTTCTATTGTTCATTAAGGGTTATCGCTAGGGCTGGATTTTTTTATTTTATTTATTCTGTTGTGTCTTTTCAGTGGATTTTAAGACCTTGCCCGTAAGAATAGCGCGAATTGCTACTTTAGATGTAGATGCTACGTGAGCTGAATTTATTACTTTAGGCTTTGTTTTAACATTGAACCTTTGCTATTTGTTAATTTAAATTTTTAGCTCATTAATTTATCTTAATCATTATTAATTACTGTTTTTTTTATTCTTAATCCAACACTTTCTTACTACGGACCCCCCAGAGTGCTGTAATTTGAAATGTCATGTATTGGAAGCAAAGTTTGGAAACAATGTGATTGATATGTATATTGTTTGGACATCATTTCAAGTTTTTATTTTATATGTTTCTAGCAAATTTTATAGATTTTACGAGGAAGTATATTTTGTGTGCTCACACAGAAAGGAGTCAGTTTCTGGGCAGTTGTTAACATGTTAAGTTGTGTGGCTATTCTTCATTTATATAATCAGTTGTGTATATAATCTTTTCTCCTTTCTTCCTTATATATAAAGTGGTTAAGGATTTATATCATATTCTTTTCTCCTTTCTTCCTTATATATAAAGTGGTTAACGATTTATATCATATTCTTTTCTCCTTTCTTCCTTATATGTAAAGTGATTAAGGATTTATATCATATTCTATTTTGTGTTCTTCCTAATTTTGTTTTTTTTAAAAAAATTACTATTGTTATTCATATTTTTAACCCTATCAGATCTAAATTATGCATTCTTCTAAAAATGTATTATTTTCTCTACTTTGTTTATTTCAGGTATTTCTAGTTTTTCTTTCACTTTAGATTAATGAACACATTAATATCTTTCTAATCTTTTTTTTTCTGTATATTTTTTCTTTTTTTTTCTTCCGTGTCCTTACTCTCTTATTTTTCTTCTGCTATTTCTATTATTACTATTTCTTCTTCTCTGTATTCATATTCTTTTCTTTCAAGAGCCAATTAGTGTCAACTTAAAACAAAAAAAACAAGCAACACCATTTTAATAATTTCTAATTTTGTTGAAAATTAAAATGTTTTCATTTCGATAATGATTAGCAGCAAAAGATCACCTCGGCCTTATCGTCTAGTCAGTTTTGTATGAATATAATCATTTATGTTATTTTAAAATTATCTTATAAAAGAGTTGAATTTTATTAACGTTTAACCCTATTCCTTTTAAACATACCGGGAGCAGTTACCATTTACCGAATATGATCACTTTTTTTTTGTGGCGTGAATCTCAATATGATTTCTTTTAGTGGTTACTCTGTAGGCTAAAAAGTGGAGGGAGGATGAAAAACAGGTTCATAGGTTTCAAAATAAATGTTAAACATTTTTTTCAGAAGCCTCTTTCTTGGCGAGTATAAGAGTTCGGATGATCTGTAGAAGTGGACAGAGGGCAGGAAAATCACTGGCTGTAGAATGATTGAGTTAGAGTGACAGATGAATGACTGAGTTGCAGTTGGATATATGAGTTACAGTGACAGATGAATGATCGAGTTAGAGTGACAGTTCAATGATCGAATTATAGTGACAGTTGAACGACTGAGTTAAAGTGGCAATTGAATTATCGAGTTAGTGACAGCTGAATGATTGAATTAGAGTGGTAGTTGAATGATTGTGCTAGAGTGACTGTTAGATGATAGAGGTAGAGTGACAGTTGAATGATCGAGGTAGAGCGACCAGTTGAATAAATGAGTTAGAGTGACAGTTGAATCATTGAGTTAGAGTGACAGCTGAATGACTGAGAGTGACAGTTGAATGATTGATTGGCGGTTGAATAAATGAGTTAGAGTGACAGTTGAATGATTGAATTAGACAGACCATTGAATGACTGAATTAGACAGACCATTGAATGACTGAATTAGACTGACCTTTGAATGATGGCGCACAGAAATGTTACATGGACCTAGTGCCGAATTCTTGATAACTCTAAAAATAAAGTTCGTCTTTCATTTATTGTATTAACCCTCAGGCTGCCGTACGCTGTTTAAACAGGTCTGAAAAATAACACATAATAACACATAATAACACATACTTTTAAACAAAACAAAACAAAAAAATAATAATAAGTATAGCGTCATTTTTCTGGTAGCGTCATTGCAGCAGTTATGGTTTTGTTACAAAAAATGTTCATGTGTCTTGGGTGTTTTTGGAAAGTTAAGGGGTTAAAACAAGGACATTTGTCATTTCTCTTAGAACATCTTATTTATAAAAATATATTACTAAAAGAAATTTGGTATTTTATTCCTTGTAAATACAGTTGAGAAAGAACAAGTGACTTCTGGAATAGTTTTAATGTAGGTAAGGTATAGAGAACTGTCTTGCAATAGAGCCACCGAAAAGGGACATGACATTAGTGTCCATATTTCACTGGCCCAGCTGGTGCACAATAGAAGGTGGTGTAGCCAGCATCACGGTCGACTGCCTTCAATCTTATATTTTCAGGAGGACCCAAGTACTTGCTCTGGTGTTTTGTTTTTTTTTTACATCTGAGTGACTGGGGGGAGAGGGGCGGGTAGAAGCGTCTTCGACCGGACTTGAACCATCGACCTGTGGCATGAAAGTCTAGTGCACTAACCACTGTGCTACCTACCTAGACACAAAATGTAGGACTGTGATGTAACTTACTAAAGCTTTTCGTTGGGGAGGACCGGTTTGGAAGCAGATAGATGTTGGGTGTTTGTAGGACACATGTGATGGTGTCTGAAATAGATCTGGTTCTAATAGAGGAGAGATATGAGAAGGGGTGTGGTCCAGTTTTAGATAGAATGAGGAAAGAAAAGGAGATCAGTTAGCAACAGAAGATGCGAATAATGAAGTTTTGTCATGAAAAACAAAAATTCAATATTTCGGCAAAAAGACCTTTAATGAGGACGACAGAGAAGACGAAGCCAACATATGCTGACAAAATTATCTGACTTCCACCCTGACTGAGAAATCAGGCATACGCTACCATTTATCCTTGATAAAGACATTTTTTGCCGAAATACTGATTTTTTTTTTTTTGGGGGGGGGGGGGGGGTTCAGAAATTTTCTTCCTATTTCTATCTTTCATTCTGCGTAAAAAATCTCACCACACAGCTTCGTCTGAGTCGGCTATAGCCGTTTGTAGGACTTAAGGATCATCATGTTGCTGACAAACTTCTCTCATTGCTTATGTTACCTGTTTAGATTTTTTATAAGCTGTCACGGTAGTAGCAACAATGTTTCATAACATTAACATGTAACATTATCGGTCCGTATAAAAAATTAACAGGCATAAAATCCTTTGATGAGGTTGAAAGACTCGCCGAAGACAGGAAAAATTGGCGAACTACTTTGCGAGCCCTATGTGACGTTTAACGGCACGGGAAGGATATAAGATATAAGATAAAAAATTAGTGTAGTTCTTGTAAACCCGGTGTAAGTTCCAGATGCTGCTATCAAACATGTACCTCCAGAGGTTACAGGATGCCATCTAGAGCTTGTAACTTTGTAAACTAATTAGTTAAGTTTGACAAACTGTGAGAAAGTTCCCATGAAAAATCATAATAAACTATCAATGACAAACTGTCAAAAAAAGGTTCCGTGGCAAACTGCAAGAAAGTTCGCATGGTAAACTATAATAAAATTCATGTAACAAACTGTAAAAAACGTTCCTGTGACAAACTGTACACCAGTTTACATGACAAACTATAGGAAAATTCCCACGAAAAACTGTAAGAAAGTTCACATGAATAATAGTTTCCACTTTACTACTATTACTTCTATTACTAATACTTTTACTACTACTTTTACTTCTACTGCTACTACTACTAAGTAGTAATAATACAGTTTACTAAGTAGTAATAATAAAGTTTTCACTGTAATAAAGTTTCCACGATTAAGGGAAAAAAAAATTACAAAAAGTGGTAAGATTTGTAAAACATAAGACTTATACAGTAAATGCATCAGTTTCATGTCTTCAGTTACTCACCAACTTGAAAATTTTCCAATACTGCATACAATTTATCTTTAAATTTGAATTTATATATATATATATATATATATAATTATGCTGGGCCATCAGCGTACGAGGTAGGGCGACTAGTTCCTTTCCTCCTTGCCTGTCCTTCCCAGATATTCAATGGTACCCGTTTTACGAGACTGGTTCGACCTCGGGGTCGATTTGGTTGGACAAAAATCCCACTCAGCTGGGGATTCGAACCCTCGACTATTCATTTGCTAGACGAGTGCTATAATCACTACGCTAGGCGTCCCTATAAATATATCTTCCTCTTAGAATTCTTACTCCTCTCGTGATAAGTGTTAGTGTACCAAGATTTACTAACTATATCATCATCTTACATCCTTCCCGTGCCGTCAGGCCCTCTGTCTCTCCATGAGTCTCTGTTCTTGTGAGCTTCTCAGTCTCATCAGAAGATTTGATGGCAGTCATCTTAACCTACCTTGACCTTGTTCTCCTTAGTGTCTCTCGAGTCCGGTCTCGTTTTCTTTTTCCAAATGTTTCCCACTTTTACTACTACTACTATTACTACTACTACTACTACTACTACTACTATTACTATTTTACACAAATACTTTCGATTATTGCATTTTACATTTGGATTATTTTACGCATACTCTCAGTTCTCTTTCTAGTCTCTTGCTTTGTTTTCGTTTGCTGAAAAAACATGAAGCGAAAGCCGAAATATTGCACGTTTGAATTGTTACGACAAGTGAACTTTTTTTTTTTTAATCAATCATTATTTTTATATTTTAACAGACTAAGAGAGAGTTTTGTTCCGACATTTTTCATTTTACTGTCAGTTTTTGCATTTTCTGTTATAAACTTAGAAACCCTTTGGCTTATTTCTAGATTATGTTGCATGGACAGAACGACAGCTTAGCAATGAGTAGCTTTTGGCTGAAGAATACTAATCAGCAACATGAAGGAAAAACAAGAATATGGGAAGGACAATATGCACTAATAATAATAATAATTAGGCAATAAGATGAACAGCGAAGTTGTGAGCTGTTGACAATTCTTTCCATGTTGCGGGAATAATGAAGGCTTAAGTAGAGCAGTCGACTTACAGTGTGTGTGGGCAGGGTTTTTATATGACAGGCAAAAGAGACTACAGAAAGAGTGATTAAAAATTAGTACTAGTAGTAGTGGTAGTTGTAGCAGTAGCGGTAGTAGTAAAAGTAGTAGTAATAGTAAAAGTAGTAGTAGTAGTTGTAGTAGTAGTAGTAGTAGTAAAAGTAGTAGCAGTAAAAGTAGCAGTATTAAAAAGTAGCAGTAGCATTAGTAGCAGCAGCAGTATTAGTAAAAGTAGTAGTAGTAGTAGTGGTGGTAGTAGTAATAGAAGTGGTGAAAGTAATGGTAGTTAATGGCAGTGGAAGAAGAAGGCGAGACAGAAAAAGAAGAAGAAGAAGAAGAAGAAGTTATCTTTATCTTCGAATGGTAAAGGATTGGGTCCCCCTGCAGGCCCCTTCCAACACTCTACTCTTCATCACTCATCTCCCATTCTTACCAAACATTAGATTCAGAATAGTAAGAAGAATCTCAAATCATTTTAAATCATAAATAACAGAGTAAAAAAATAATAGAATAGTATGAAGACTATCAAATTATTTTAAATAGTAAATGGTATAGTATAATAAATAATAGAATAGAAAGAAGACTATCAAATCATTTTAAATAATAAATAATATAGTATAATAAATAATAGAATAGTAAGAAGACTGTCAAATCATTTTAAATAATAAATAATATAGTATAATAAATAATATAATAGTAAGAAGACTATTAAATCATTTTAAATAATAAATAATATAGTATAATATATAATAGAATACTAAGAAGACTGTCAAACCAGTTTAAATAATACAGAACGTTGCAGGCTACACAGAGACAAGAGTTTTATAAACGAATAATTTCTGTATTAACACACAAAACCTTTTGGACTAGAGGCCACGTTATTTCAAATTATATTGGGTTATGAGCGGTCTAGGTGAGTGGAATATTAAAGGGATACGCAGTTGTACTATATACTTATTGCTAAAGGTGAAGGTAAAAATCCTCGTTTTCATGCCGTTAAGGCATACAAAGGATATGATGTTAGGCCCGTATTTCTGAAACCTTCGACACAAGAAAGTGTGATGTGGTCAGTATCGCTTCTGGCCCCATTTACCTTCCCAGATTTCCTGCTCCTTTTTTAGAGGCTGGGTGGAGCCTGGGTTGGTTTTGGTCTGCACCAGAAAAAACAAAAAATTCCCACTGTTGGGACTGTATACTTATGTGTGGGGTTAAAGAGATTAGTATCAGTTCTTCTGTGGTAAAACAAAGGTAGCTTCAGTTTTTAATATGTTAAGACAAAGGTAGCTAACGTCTCAAGTAATAAAACAAAGGTAGCATAACGTTTTAAGCAATAAAACAAAGGTAGCATCAAGTTTTATGTGTTAAAACAAAGGTAGCATCAAGTTTTATGTGTTAAAGCAAAGGTGGCATAAAGTTTTATATGTTGAAACAAAGGCGGCGTCAAATTTTATGTGGTAAAACAAATGTGGCATAAATTATTATATATTGAAACAAAGGTGGTATAAAGTTTTATATGTTAAAACAGAGGTGGCATAAAGTTTTATATGTTAAAACAAAGGTGGCATAAAGTTTTATATGTTAAAACAAAGGTAGCATCAAGCTTTTAATATGGTAAAACAAAAGTAGCATCAAGCTTTTAATGTGGTAAAACAAAAGTAGCATCAAGTTTGTAATGTGGTGGCAAAGTTCAATGTTACAATGTTTACGGAACAGCTGCAGTGGATCTGTTAATTAAGTTACGTATCTGTGTGACAATATAAACCGGTTACAACGCCGGAACATTTACGTGGCAAGTACTTAGCTCCCCTGCACAATTCACTGTGTCCTTAAGAGGTTTCGTGTAAATGTTTTGTTGTTTCAGTCATCCTGCTCACGTATTGACCGTACAGACGGGACGTACGTGACAGAGTGAATGTTGAGAGATGAAGGGCGGAGTGACAGACTGTGTTCTTAAGTCTGTCCTCTTAGAAATATAGTTCCTTCGTTCTTTCGGCCTGTAAAACCTGCTCCTTTCTTCTTGACGGGTAAACTTATTCCTCGAAGACGCTAAATCCTGTTTATTTATATGAAGAACTAACTGGGGACCATTCAAAAACGACGGAAGAGGAAATGGAAAGCAATTTTTTACTTTGAAATATGTATCCTATGTTTCAGAAAAATAATAAAATAAAATAAAATAAAAATCCAGGTACATATCCTAATTCACAGACGAAAGTAGTCCGAATTTTTTGCTTTTTTTTATTAAGAAAAATTTACTCGTGGAAAGATTTCCGGGTGAAAATAATTATAGAACTTAGCGAGCTTAGAAAAAAAAATTGTGAGCACGGTAATTTGACAGTTATTTCCTTGAATCTACACAAAGGTTTAGTGTAGCTTGAGAACATTATAGCAGTTCTACAAGTAGTTTATATCTTGTTATAGCACAGTTCATTCATTCATTCTTTCATTTACATGTCCCTTGCAGAACTTTGCCTCCCTAACAGCTCTCCTGTAGGCCTTTCGGTTGTAAGCAAGATGCCCTGCTGCTGATGCATCTCTTTGCAGATCATCAACGATGTCTTGCAGCCATCTTCGCCTTGGTCTTCCTCTCTTTCTTTTTCCCATTATGTACCCTTCCAAGGCAGTCCTCTCTAGATTATCATGACGTTTAATGTGTCCAAAATATTTCCATTTTTTCTTTGTTTAATCCTCTTTACTAGCCAGCCTTCTTCAATATTAAGTTCTTGTAGTACGGATATATTTGGTCTTTTTTGTGTTCATAATATTTGAAGAACTCTTCTGTAGCTTTTACATTCAAAGGCATTTATGTTTTGTTAAGCTGTTTTGTTAAGTATAGCATTGTATTATGATTAATTAACCGAAACTGCGTGCTATGTTTTTGTTCTTGTTCTTTCTCCCTAAAACTACCAGCAGATGTTCTTCGCCGCTGATGCAATGAAGATATTGAAGCACAGTCATCGTATCAAACTGTGAATAGATTAAGCCTTCCTGCAGACCAGGAGTGGAGCTGAAAAGAAGCACAGAAGGTGCAGTGCTTCTCTGCAAACTCCGCTACCATAGGGACCGTCCATACCCCCATGCCATGCTCAGCCTGTTACCAGGAGTAGCAGCGGAGAAGTGGGGCAGGGTCTTTGCCACTATGGTTAGCTGGTCCCGGCAACTGTTCTGTCGCTCTACCACTCTAATCTTCTCTCGAGCTGCTGCTTGCATTCAGGAACATTCAATGATATCTCGTAATATTTATATTAATTAATACTGTTAACAACCAAATCTGTCCAGCCAGAAACTCAGCAATACTCGTACACACAAAAAAGAGCCATAATTATTGGGACAAGATCTGACCTTCGCTGTTTGGAGGCAGTTTCTCATTAGTTTTCTATTGAAAGTGTCATGTCAGCAGCCAATCAGATTGTTAGCGTGATCTTGAGGAGTTTTCGGTTCTGTAGTATAAGGGTTAAAGCACGAGGATTAGAGTCTCTAAGAGTTAATTTGCGAACAGTGAACATTAATTTGTTGTTCCATGCCGCTTACGGAATTCGCCGAATGCCATGTTGCTTCTGTTGTTCGGACTAACGTAAGGCAGGCCCAGCTGGTGGGGGCCCAGTCGGTGTGTTGCTTCTCGGAGCGGAGGTGTTTCTTTGCTTTTGTGTACAGGGTTTCCCGGGGCCCTCGTAGTGGATGAAAACAGAATGGTTAATCAATATGTAAGCGAGGGAGGGGGGAATTATCTCTGCACTGCAAGGCCCTACACATGGGAAGGTGGAAAATGCCTATAACTGTTATGGCAGCATAAACATATGAACCCCTTAACAATCGTCTGTGTTAATATACAAACATAAACAATATATATATATATATATATATATATATATATATATATATATATATATATACACTGTACGAACTATTTCTTGATATACTGTCACAGTGCAATTATTACGGAATAAGCAGAAGAAGAAGAAGAAGAAGAATTTCTGAAACGCTTTAGCAGAACGGAGAGAGTTCTTAAAGAAAGAAATCAACGTTTGTTGTACTAAGGAAAGGTAAGGAAACCTGAACTCTGAATTCAATATTGTGGAAGATTAGATAAAACGGAATTCCATTTTTTTTTTCCTCTTCGTCTTCTTTTTTCTTTCATTTTCTTCTGATTCTGCTTCTTGTTCTTCTTTCTTTCATTCTTTCTTTCTGATATATTGCTTTTGCTTTTTGATAAGAAAAACAAAATTCGTTCCGTATTTTTGTAGTCTGTAATTTTAAATTGCTAGAAAAATTAGAAATATGGATCTCATTTTATATGTATATATATATAAAGAGTGTCAAAAAGATAAGATATGGTCTCATATATAATTATATAAAGAGCGTCAAGAAGATAAGATAACTTCTCATATATAATTCGACTCTGCTTAATAAATTACAAAAAAAAAAAAAAACTAGATAAAATTCTGACGCAAAAGCTTATGCAACCATCCACTTACGTAAGTCGGAGACTTTCTGCAGAACAAACGGAAAGTACAAGCAATAGTAATGTTGCAAAACGTCTTGAAGAAGTTGTGAGAAAAGTTGCTGGACGATGCAAAACAATAAAAGCCATGAAAGGTTAAAAAAAAAAAACAGAAGGAAGCAGCCTAGATTTAATGAACTTATTTTGAAGAGAGCGAGAGAGAGAGGGAGAGAGAGAGAGGGAGAGATAGAGATAGAGAGAGAGAGGGAGAGAGATAGAGAGAGAGAGAGGTGAGAAGCTCACAGCACCTAGCAAGCCCCCGAAAAAGCTCAAGGATAGAGCAAACGAAAGATCTATCTTTATTTTTCGACGGATGAATAATTGGGCAATCAGGACCCGGTCTGACATCGTGCCCTTCATCATCTCATCTTTCGCTATTATCACACGTTACGAAGAAGAACGACGGAGATCAAGACAGAAATATATGGGCGTGCTGACCACGTGGCTCAGGGGAGAGAAAAAAATTTCCGAGATACTGAAGCTGAAGACGGGGAACATCAAAGTCTATCAGCGTGGCACATGATGATAGTCTCAATGATAACCTTTTAAACGTAGGCCTAGTTATCACATTAAAGGGAAAAAAAATAATATATGTTGAAAATTGTTTGGCGTGGTTATTACTTTCAGAATAATTTATAAAATAATCTTCTGTTTGCAATAACCACTTCTAAAATACTACGTAATGAAATCTTCTGTAGGCTGTTATCTATACATGGTCTTCACTTCTAAAATAGTATGTACTGTCATTATATATATATATATATATATAGAGTCATTAATTCTAAAATTCTTTTATTTATTGCCATCACTTCTAAATAAGGCGTATAATGTAATCATCTATTTGTAACAAAACACTTCTAAAATAGATATAATGCAATAATCATCTATCTTTAGGTCATCACTTCTAAGAGAACATAATGCAATCGCCTGTTTGTGATAGCGGCTTCTAAAAAAAAGTACCCAGTACAGTCGTCTTATCACTGCCACAACGAGAACCAAAGCGTCACTCAGTTCCGCCTCTGTGGCCCACCACAGAATTCAGGCCCAAGCCCGCCCCTGATGCTCTTGAGCCTCTATCCTAAATGAGATTTATTTCAAGGACCGCAGGGGTGAATTCATTAGTAGCATGGGGGGGGGGGGGCGATCTTCGTGGTAGGAGCGAACGATGAAGAAGAAGAAGACAGTAGTCTTATAGCAGTCATCGTTTCTAAACTAGTATAATTATTTGTGTGTGGCTTTCACTTCTAAAGTAGCATATAAAATAATCATCCATTTGTAGTCATCACTTCTAAACTATTATATAATACTTGTATAATCATCTATTCATAGTAATCACTTATTTTTAAAAAAGCCTGAGTGTAATCATTTTGTACAGTATTATTCGCTTCCAAAATAATATACAGGGTCCGGAATAAAGCAAAGCTGGCTTTTTAAAATGGAAAATAAATAAGCGCTATACATGTTTTTGGTAAAAAAAAAAAAAAAGAAAGTGAAATGAAACTCAGAAAAGTGGGTATTTTCATTATTACTGACAATCATATTTAGGTTTTGAAAATTACGCCGGTTAGAAAATGTGGCCAGGCGTCTGGAAAATTCCTGCATAACACCATTTAACATGTTCAAAGGGATATTTTGAATGCAGTATCGGATTCGATCTTTTAGGTCTGCAATTGACTGTGGTCGACTAGCATACACCGTGTTCTTGAGGTACCCCCATAAAAAGAAGTCTGCGGCCGATAAATCCGGTGACCTTGCCGGCCAATGAATATCCCCAAATCTGGAAATAAGACGATTGGGAAATGCTTGTCGCAGCATGGCCATGGACTGACGGGCTGTGTGGGCAGTTGCTCCATCTTGTTGAAACCATATTAGTCTCTTATTTCTATTGGCCAAGTCTGGAATGAAGTATTCAGTTAGCATCTGCACGTAAAGATCAGTTTTAACAGTAAGAAGATGCCAGGTGCCAAAGCGTTCCTAACAGGTGATCGCCGTGGGCTACGAAGAAATGCGTTATGGACTTCTTGAATTCGTTCAGGTGTCTGTTGAGTTCTTGGACGACCAGTAGACTTGCTATTAAGGCAATTAGCGGTTTCCTTAAATTTTTTGACCCACCTCAAAATTGTTTTGTCCTCCGATCGGGAACATTATCACGGGGATGCAACTCAAAATGGCGACGAAACTTTCGTTGTACAGTAATAGACGATTCTCCACTTTTAAAATAAGTTTCAACGGTGAATGCGCGATGTTGTGTTTGCCAAGAAGCCATTGTTAAAAATGACCGTTTGTCTGCTTCATCTCTGACGTCATGTTTTTTTTCACACGTATTCAGTTTCTGCTCACAGTTAAATCCAGCAATGCTTTATGCTGGACCCTGTATAAGATATCCATCCATGTATAGTTTTCCCTTCTAAAGTAATAAATACAAGTAATACTATCCTATCCAAGGGGTGACTGTCTGTAAAATAACACGTAATACAATTGCTTATTTATCAGTTGTAAATAGCTTTTACCACACAACAGTAAGCTTGACAATCATAGATAATACCATCTACAGAACCTAATCGTCCAGACTTGCTGCGTCCCGTATACATAAATGAGATTTTCTAAGTCCTATGTGTATGTGTGTGTGTGTGTTTTTTTTTTTTCAATTTTTCTTTCCATAAAAGGACAAGATCTACTGAGCTTCAGATTATAGACGTGCACGTCGTACAATAACGCTGGTTAATTATAACTTTCTATCCAACTTGAATCACGAAAATTAACACATTAACGCGGGGAAAGAGAGTTTTAACGCTTGGCTATGAACAGGT
Source organism: Achatina immaculata (assembly GCA_009760885.1). NCBI lineage: Eukaryota > Metazoa > Mollusca > Gastropoda > Stylommatophora > Achatinidae > Lissachatina > Lissachatina immaculata. The sequence goes on along the minus strand of CM019699.1, from coordinate 33,153,020 downwards.
AAATTGACATGGGGAGGTAAGTTGACATGAACAGGTAAGTTGAAAGTGAAGATGTAGTTTTAGGGAGATTACAGTGATGTAAATATTTATAAAAAAATATTAACCTGTCTAAACAAGAAAAGAAATCATAACAACAAGGAGGAATCTGGAGGAATTATTGCACACAACGCGGTTTCGTGAACATATTTTTTACTACATTTGAATGAACTTCATTCGTTTTGAAATTAAAAATGTAATTAAAATTTACAATGAAGAAGACAGTATTCCACATTTCTAAAAATCTCTAGGAAGAAAGGGAAAGACAAGAAGACAATCAGGTTGGCAGAGCGGCTATGCTCTTGCTCTACTAGACCGATGGTATCGGGTTCACGTCCCAGCAGTGGTTATATTTTTTTTTCCTGGTACCACCGCATCATAAAGGCTCCAGGGTCCACCACCAAGTCTCCAAAAAAAAAAAAAATGGGCATCAGAGAAATCTGGGAAGGTAAATGCAGCCAGGCGTGTTACTGGCCACGTCAGACTTTTATGTGGCGAAGGTCTTGGAAATACGGGACTAACACCGTATCCTTAGAATGCACGGAAACGGGATTTTACCTTTATTAAGGGAGAAAATATGATTAAATGAAAAAAATATGAATGTGTGTGAGAGAGAGAGAGAGAGAGAGAGAGAGAGAGAGAGAGAGAGAGAGAGAGAGAGAGAGAGAATAAACTTTATTTGGGAAGGGCGAAAAATTACGCTCGCAGGTCAGTCTGACATTCTATCCGTTTTATAAATCAGCTTACATTCTATGACAGACATTCTACATTCTATGACAGACATTCTACATTCTATGACAGATATTCCACATTCTGTGACAGGCATTCTACATTCTGTGACAGACATTCTACATTCTATAACAGACATTCTACATTCTGTGACAGACATTCTACATTCTGTGACAGACATTCTACATTCTATAACAGACATTCTACATTCTGTGACAGACATTCTACATTCTATAACAGACATTCTACATTCTGTGACAGACATTCTACATTCTGTGACAGACATTCTACATTCTATAACAGACATTCTACATTCTGTGACAGACATTCTACATTCTGTGACAGACATTCTACATTCTATAACAGACATTATACATTCTGTGACAGATATTCTACATTCTGTGACAGGCACTCTACACTTGCCAGTGCAGATATATTTCGAACAAGCGTAATAAAAAGTGAAATAGCAAAAACTGAAATAACGAAGCTGAAATAACAAAACTGTTACGTGTCACTTTTACCCAGGCTTTCAACACAGAAAATTACTACTCACGTGTAAGAGAACTTCACTCGCTCATTATCGGGTATGTACAAGAACTACTACAGCGTTTGAGTGGCGTAGTGATTAGTGCACTAGTCTCTCATTAGCGGAGGGCGGTGGTTTGAATACGTCCGCATGGCACCCTATCACCCAGTTATAGAAATGGGTACCTGCCTTCGGCTGGACCTGTGGAAAGAAGACGGTCAGGCTTGATTCTGACCGGATCATCCTCTTGTGTGTCGACAGGTCAAGGAAAGTATTGACACTAACATCATATTCTGTATCTGCCTCAGTGGTATGATAGAGTTAAACCAAACTACTTTGTAGTAAGTTTAAAATCATTTACATTCAGTGCTTGAATTAGGAATATAGCTATAGAGGATCTCTCTCTGTCTTTCTCTCTGTCTGTCTGTCTGTCTGTCTGTCTCTTTCTTTCTCTCTGAATCTTAAAGTGCTCCAGGCACAAGGGGCTTCCAGAAGGTTTTCCAGAAATGGCTTCCCTTCGAATTTGTTTCCCTGTTTTTGCCAAGGTGAGTCCTCTAGTATTCAGCATTCACTCTGTCGTTCTTCTCCATGTCACCTTTAATCTGCCTTTACTCCTGTACCGCTGAGGTGGATCTAGAGATTACATCATCTTACATCTTACAACCTTCCTGTGGCATTAAACGTCATATAGGGCTCACGTGGTATTGATCTGTGTTTTCTTGTTTTCGGTGAGCTTTTCAACCTTATCAAGGGATTTTATACAAGATCAGGAACACGGAGGTCTGGGAAAGGGCAGGACAAGCACCTATGAACCTACAAATCATGTTTAGGAAATGGAGATGGATTGACCACAATGTGAGGAAACCTGACACCAGCACAGCAAGACAGGCACTGACATGGAATCCTCAAGGAAATAGAAAAGGAAGAAGACCTAGACTTCCTTGGAGAAGAGAAATTATGACAGTGCTCTAAGACAAGGGATGCACATGGAAGGAAGCAGAGAATAATTCCAAGAACAGGGATGACCGGAGAGCCTTTATCCGTGACCTCACTGCCCTCTTTAGAGTTTCAATTGGTCGACCTCTTTTTCTCGGCCTGTTAAATTCACTCCCACAAAATATTGTCATTTTTATTCCTCCTCCTCATCATCATCATCATCATCATCAGGTGCCGTGCCGACTGCAGTTGGCTATTATGCTTCTCCAGAGTACCCGATCCTTCATGCAGACCATCAACTCAGTTGGTGATGTCCTCTCACACCATCCCGTCAGACTGTCCAGTATCATTTCTCTTGGTCTTCCTCTTGATCTTCTTCCTTCTATTTGTCCTGTTGTTACAATATTTTCAATGCCCCCTCTTCTCATTGCATGTCCTATGAAAGTACATTGTCTCTCTCTTATCTTTTTGACAAGGTTTTTTGTCTCTCCAGCTCTTCTCATACATTCTTCATTAGTTATTTTTGCTGTCCAGGGGATTCGCAACATTCTTCTAATAAACCACATTTCTGCTGCTTCCAATGATTTTTGTGCAGACTTGCCTATTGTTCATGATTCATTTCCGTCTAACAAGATAGGTTCAATATAGCATTTTAGGACTCGTTTTCTAACATTCATTGATAAAGATGTGTTACCTAATATGTTTCTCATTCTCTGAAATGCAGTCTTTGCTTGGCCTATTCTGTTCCTAATTTCTGTTCTGCATTTCCCATCTGAAGTTATTACTGCTCCAAGGTATTTGAATTTCTGCACCTGCTTTAGAATAGTTCCGTTTAATTGAATACTGCATGCTGGTGGATTCTGTTTCTTAGATATAACCATAGTCTCTGTCTTTTTGATGTTCAAAGTAAGGCCTTTCTGTTCACTTTCTTTGGATACTTTATCCAAGAGATTTTGCAGGTCTTGTTGGTTCTCATCTATCAGTACTGTGTAGTCAGCATACCGAAGGTTGTTAATATTGTATCCTCCAATTTTTATGCCTGGTTCTGTGATGATCGTTCTTAGAATATTCTCGCTATACAGAGAAAAAAGGTCTGGAGATAGTACACATCCTTGTCGCACCCCTTTGTTTTATAGGTTGATATTTTCCAATTCTATTTTCAACTCGAACTGCTGCTTGTTGCTGCCAGTATAGATGTTTTACAATCCTCAGGTCTTTGCCGTCTATACTGATGTCTTCAAGCATTTTAAGCATTTTAATAATTTCATTATGTTTCACCTTGTCGAATGCCTTGGTGTAATTCCTACCTTTTGTAAAAATGAATTAACCTACATAACATCTACTCTCTCTCTTTCTCTCTCTCTCTCCCTCTCTCTCCTCCTCTCCTCCTCTCTCAAATTTCATTTCCTTTAGTTATATTTCTTACACATTTCCTGCTTTTGTGATTTTTCCATCCCATTCGTTCAGTTCTAAATTTGCAAAATGGGGTCAGCGAAGGGACATGCGCGGGTCGGAATAGTAAGTTTAGATTGTGGAATACCAGATATGTGTGAAGGTTTTTAATTTAGTACTGACTGTATGGTGTGAGTGTGTGTGGTGGTGGGAAGAGGGAACATTGGGGAATTGTAATTGGCCCTAAGAGACGCTGAAAGATGGAGGGGCCACTATGTTAATCTACTATTTAGATTTGTTAAATCTTCAGTTGCCCACTAAAGCCGTTCCATTGTTATTTTTGCCTTTATTTTTCTCCCCTGAGCTGTTCCGACGGCTAACGAAAGGTATCAATATCAGAAGTGTTTTTCATATCTCGAAGACACTGCCGAAAAGGTCACTTCAGTTCTCCGAGCTGGGGCTGTCCTGAGGTCCATTGTCTACGTGTCTCCGGACATTAAGCGAACCGAACAGCCGTCCTATGAGTGGCCGGTGGCATATTAAGATTAGCCAGATAACCTCGTTGACACGCTGGGGGTACCGGTAGGCGAATGTGCACGTGTTGATGGGCACTTGAGGCCGCCTACAAGCCTCCCAGGTTATTAATGCCTGATTTGATACGTTTGTACCGTCTTTCTGGTCTTTTAAGATAAACGGTCAGTCCTTTTATCCTCTCACAAAATCCTAGGATATTCATTTGGGAGTATAGCCACCGTGGCCTCACTTACTACTGTGAGGGTCGAATGCTTATTCATTTATAGTATCCATGACCCCAGATACTAGTCAGAGGGTCAAATGCTATTCATTTATAGTATCTACTTGTATGACCCCAGATACTAGTCATAGTGTCGAATGCTATTCATTGTAACAGTATACTAGAACATGCATTGTTAGATGGTTTGGTTCTCATATAAGGGATATAATCCAGATTAAAGTTTGTAATTTGACCAAATGTTTAACACCCCTTACCTTGATTGGCGTAGTTATGGTTCGATTAAAGTTCAGTCTGAGACCTTGGAAAAGTCTCGGGAAATAATGTTCTGTCATTTAGCCAAGGTTAGAGACAGAAGGGTTATTTTCGGAATGTCCAGTGAATGTCTGAAGGTTAGTAAACAGTTAGGATCATGCTTTTGTGTGTGCGTGTGTATGTGTGTGTGTGTGTGTGTGTGTGTGTGTTTCTTGGGCGGGAAACTTCGAGGAGTTTTAGGAAAAATAGGGTAGGCTATTTAAGGAGTGTGAAGGAAAGAAGATTATTATTATTATGATTATGAGATTATTCGAGACAGTTTCGGGGGATGATTTTTGTTGAGATGTTCTTAGGATTAGGATGATGGCTACAGAATGCTTGAGTTGCACGTGGTCTCAATGAGATAGGATCGTGGTTAGGATTAGGATTAACTGGAAAATGGGATTTTCCCATCTTAAAGTGCTGTGTATTGTTGATTTTGTTATGTAAGCTTGATTTGCGCAAAGAATGCTCCTCTTACAGACATTGTCAGATTTTTCTGTTATGGCTCCTGTAAAGAGTTATGTAGTTGGTAGTGACATTGTCAAGTAATTGTTTCCTGTCACTATTTGGTTGAACTAAAGAATGTGAGATTAGTTCTTTTCGGGATTTTTGATGGACCTTTGGTCTAGAGATTTTGTGTGATGAGTGAGAGAATTCTGTGATCCTTTTTTGACGCAGTAAGTGTGTACTCTTATGCTGTACTACATTTTTTTGTATGCTTGTTGCTATTATGTAGTGTGAGAGTTGGGTTTTTTCCCTTTCCATTTGGCAAACTAGTTCTTGCCGGAAAGTGGATTAGCCAGAAACTTTGTATAACGTTATCAGTTGCCTCTCATCCTCACCTATCATCACTCATTTCTTTCCATTAATAAAGTGTGAGTTTATGTTATTCACACCGAACTTATTCTTCGCACTGTTCACTGCGCGTTGTCTTTCTATAGCAGAAGTTTCATGACAGTAATACAAATCTTTATAAGTATTGCCGTGTCTGTAACAAGCAGTCACAGTAATAATAGACAGATGCATGATACATGTATAAGTAGTGCACATCTACGTCATTTATAGTATCCACGGCTCTAGATACTAGTCAGAGGGTCGAATGCTATTTATTTATAGTATCTACTTGTATGACCCCAGATATCAGTCAGAGGGTCGAATGCTATTTATTTATAGTATCTACTTGTATAAGGGCCGGCTAGTGTAGTGGTTAGAGCACTCGTCTAGCAACCAAATGGTCGAGGGTTCGAATCCCCAGCTGAGCGGGATTTTTTTTCCGACCAATACGGCCCTGAGGTCGACCCAGCCTCGTAAAATGGGTACCAGAGAAAATCTGGGAAGTAAAGGCAGCGAGGAAAGGAACTGGTCACCCTACCTCACACGCTGATGACCCAGCATAATGAGGTCTCTAACGCTTCACCCCCTACGGCATTTGAAATGCTATGGGACTATCTTTACTTTTTTATCTACTTGTATGACCCCAGATACCAGTCAGAGGGTCGAATGCTATTTATTTATAGTATCCATGACCCCAGATACTAGTAAAAGGTTCAAATGCTATTCATTTATATTATCCATGACCCCAGATACTAGTCAGAAGTCAAATGCTATTCATTTAGTATCTATGACCCCAGATACTAGTTGAGGAACAAACTGATCTCTTACTTCAGATCTGAGAAGGCTGTCTCAATGAAATATCATCATCATCATCATCATCATCATCATCATCATCAAGTACCTGAAGACTCTTCTCAGCCCTGCCGCACAATTTAGATTTTGAGCCGGAACGTAACACTGTCATTATTCTGTCTTACTGTCGTAATGTAGTACGTTATTCTTCCCCAGTATCGTAATGTAGTACATTATCCTACCCCAGTATCGTAATGTAGTACATTGTCCTACCCCAATATCGTAATGTAGTACATTATCCTACCCCAGTATCGTAATGTAGCACATTATCCTACCCCAGTATCGTAGTGTAGTACATTATCCTACCCCAGTATCGTAATGTAGTACATTATTCTACCCCAGTGTCGTAATGTAGTACATTAATCTACCCCAGTATTGTCATGTAGCACATTATTCTACCCCAGTATCGTCATGTAGCACATTATTCTACCCCAGTGTCGTAATGCAGTACATTATTCTACCCCAGTGTCGTAATGCAGTACATTATTCTACCCTAGCTCGCAATGCAATAATTATTTTATCCTTCTGTCGAAATGTAATCATTATACTATCCAGTGTGAAGGCGTAATAATTGTCTACGAGAATAAATGTAATAGTTATACTATCACAATATTAAAGTGTAATGCTTATAAGATCTCGGTATCGAAATGTAATGATTGCAATAATTATTCTATTCCATTACCGTACAGTAACAATTATGCTATCCCAGTATCCAAGTATAATAATAATTTTTCTATCTCACTCAAATGGAATCTCTTTCCGGAGATTCTGACCTTGTTTTGTGTGTGTTGTGAGAACGTACAAGATTTACTGACTGTTTGTTTAAATTTGTGTTTGTTTGTTTGTCTGTTTTGATGGAATCACTTTATTTCACTGTCCAGCTTTCCTTTGCACAAGAGGCTGAGTGGAATGTGACGCGGCCTCTCGAACCAAAGGCAGTGGGTTTATGCCAAATGGTCCCACGCTTCGGTTCAGAAGGACAGTCATTGTCTGTCAGTTTTTTTTTTTCTCTTTTAATTCTCTAATAGTTATCTTTTATCTCTGTAATTATGATCTTTTATGCTTTATTTTTCGTCAATTTTTTTAACATGCTTTATTTTTCATGTTTTTTTTTTCACCATTATCCTGTGCCACTTACAAAGGGAAGGTTGGTTAGAAAAGATCGCCAGTTTTTTTTTTGTTTTAGTCTCGTGTTCTCATAGCGCATTCCGCTAAGAGGACTCTTGCTCGCTTCTTCATGTTCCTGTCCCTCCGTTGATGTCCCTGTCCCTCCGTTGATGTTCCAGTCTACAGCTTGATGTGCCTGCCTATTTATTAATGTTGTCCATATGTTGGCCCTCCTGTCCATTTGTTGGTATTCTTGTCCAACTTTTGGCGCTCCTGATCATTTGTTGGTGTCCTTGTCGTTCTTCTGATGTTCCTATCTATCTTTGGACGTTTCTATCCATTTATTGATGTTATCCATCCATTTATAGTGTTGTTTTCCAAGTGGTTCTTTCTCTCGCGTTTAGTTTAAATTACAGTACTATGCTCTTCCTATAGAACGTATCAATTCTCCGTTTTCTTATGTTTCTTGTCACTTTTCAGTTGCTCTGGCATGTTGCTTATGTTCCCTAAAAATTCAATGTGATATACTTTTAACTCTTTTGCTCCAAAAGAACGCTGGCAGAGTTGGTAGCATCTCACACGCATATGCAGACCAATGCTCAGAGAAAGATATTTAGACAAGGCATGAATAACATTAAAAGTAGCACATTTCTAACTAACCCCCGATAGTTTACAAATATAGAGTAACGTCCTTCCAATTTCTTTCTATGAAAGCACGGGAATTAATTTAGGAGTGAAAGGGTCCTATTTTGCTTTCTGTAGTCTTTATTTCATACAGTTTAAACATTTATCTTTTATTTGCCCTAATTTTTCATCTTTTATTTTTTTTAAACATTCGTCTATTACTTAGTCTAGTATGCAACCTGGCGGTTTGTATTTTCTAATATAAATGTCATAAGCTTTATCTCTTTTAAAAAAATGACGGGAAGAGAAATGAAATTGCTATTTTTAATATTAATTATTACTATCTCGCGTGAACAATACAAAGACCAGAGAGTGAAAAAAAAAAAAAGTGCAAATGATGAGTGTCACCGAAAATCCTGTGACACGTTTTGCGACCTCTGCTCACCACACCCCGCTGACTGTTTACTTATGCTTGGGTAATAAAGTGAAACAAGCCAGCACCCCCCCCCCCCCCCACTCCTTTAGCCCCCTGTGGCATAGTGGAGGCCACATTCCGACAAAAGGTCACATTAACTTTTGATTTTAAGCGGCAGAATGCATGATTTAAAACATTTTGTTTTTAATGTTTACGTTTCATAACACACATTCCTCAATATCAGTCATCTGATTTGTATTTTTTTTTATATGATAAAGCTGTCTTTTGAGTCATCTAATTTTAACATTTAGATATTCTAAATATGAAACTTCTGATAGGTCATCTTTATGGTCAATGATATTTATGCTTTATATGCCCTCAGTTCTGTCATTTATATATTCCGAATAATTTATCTTCTGCATACCTTAATATATATCATTTACATATCACAATATGATGTTATCTCTTAGTTTAACTCTTTCTCCTTTCTGAATTCTCCTTTCTGAATTTTTTTTCTTCAAATTTATGCTAGAATGAATTTTGTTGTGGAGCTGTGGTAGACAGAAATTGGACGAAAATTTCGTTATAATTTGAAAATATATGTTTGGTTAGAAATGCGCTGTTTTTGTTTTGTTTTTGTTTTTTTTTTCGTTTTATTCGGATTCTATTACACAAAAAAAAAAAAAAAAACTCCACTGAACACTGATTAGCGTTAGTTATGCAAGATCTACCAACACCACAGATGCTGTTTTGTAGTGAAAGAGTTAACGTCCATAATTTGAAATAATAGTAATACATAGTTTTAACAAACTGGGCTGTTCTGTATACCTCACTGACACAAATAAAAGAGTCGGGGGGGGGGGGTGGGGGTGGGGGAGGGAAGTGTTTGTTTAAACTCTTGAAATTTAAGGAAAGTTTCGAGTGAAAGTTCTCTATATGTAGTTGGTTTTTTGTTTTTTTTTTTTTGCTCATTTCCTTCGGTTTATGGCTTTTCAGTTTGTATTTAGTGGCCGTGGAAGCGGATGTCTGTGTCTGTGTTGCTGGCAATAATTCAGTCTGATAATAGCAAGGACCTGGTCTTGTTTGAGATTTGGGGTTTGCGTATGTGTGTGTGTGTACTTGTAGGAGTCGTAGAGATATAAGTACGTGCTGATTTTCGTAGTTGGCGATCCATAGTGTTTCACTTGTAACATCAGTTTTTACTCGCATCCCAAGTACAATAGAACTATGTGTTTGTGTGTGTATGTATATATATATATATATATCTACAGTCGTGCACCGATTTACGGCCGACCGAGTTACGGCCGGTTCATGCTTACGGCCGAGGTCTCATAGGACTGTTTAGTGTTTTGTTACTCATTTTGTAAATACTGTACGAAAGAATATGAGTTTTATATACGCTATAAATTTAAAACAAGGCAAGAGGTGATATGAACAAGCACACTTGCAGCATCATTTAGTGAGTACAGAATGTGTGTGTGTGCGGTTGAGTGTACGTATATTTTTGCGTGTCACTGATTAAAATAAATATTACAGTACTATTCTTTATTTAATCCTCCGTGATTCAAATGTTCTGGTTACTTCTGCGCAGTTATTGTGCTTAGTTTGCATTCTATTAGTTATTTTAAAGCGGTGTCTATTTATCTTGTGATGTAATAGTAGTGGACTGTATCTAGTGTCTGGTATCCCTTTATAGCGGCCGACATACGGCCAGATCGGCTTATGGCCAGCACGCCCGGCCACAAATACGGCCGTAAGTCGGCGCGTGGCTGTATTAGAAGAGACTGTACCAGTAAATTTGATGGTTTCTCCTCACTTGCTCCAGGCTTCACTTCTCATAAAAGTGATTTTAAAAAAATCTAAAAATCCGTTTATCCCTTAATGCACTGACATCCCTGCACAAAAGTCATCTTCCTCTTTATCAGGCAATTTCTGAGCACATATTTATCAGGTACCCATTTTATTAATATCTAATTTGGACTATGTTATATCAATAGGAAATATCAAACTCTTGCTGCTTGAAGCAAGTTCTCTACTAGCTACGGATTAAAAGTGGCGCGAATATCCGACAAAACTTTCTTCTTTGTGACTGGCTTTCAAAAAGGCGTCGGTGGCTTCGTTTCGCAGTTAAGCGCCTTTCGACCCAGCACATCCGACTTCAGCTCAAAGTATTTTATAGGATTGGGTTCGTCTTCTCACTGCGATCCCTAGTCACCTGGCCAGACTGCTGCTTGTTTCAGGGGGACACCATTGGGAGGTAGAGCAGGGTGTTGGCCGGCTATGGGTCGACAACTCTAATACTAGTAGTCAGCTATGGGTCGACAACTCTAACACTAACAGTCAGCTATGGGTCGACAACTCTAACACTAGTAGTCAGCTATGGGTAGATAACTCTAACACTAGCAGTCAGCTATGGGTCGACAACTCTAACACTAGCAGTCAGCTATGGGTCGACAACTCTAACAGTAGCAGTCAGCTATGGGTTACTGACCGCTGTCTCATTCAGCTTTTATTTTACAGGTCTACTTTCTTTATCCACCCCCATCTATCCCCCGACAAAACGTTCAAGCTAGAGCTTTCTCCTTCCTCTTCCCTTTCTTGGCCGTGGCCCTCCTTTTTTAGCCTGAGAACAGCTGTGGACCCCTTTCCTGACCTGAGAACAGCTGTGAACTTCCTTTCTGGCCTGAGAACACCTGTGGATCCCTCTCTGGCCAGAAAACAGCTGTGGATCCCTCTATGGCCAGAAAACAGCTGTGCATCCCTCTCTGGCCAGAAAACAGCTGTGGGCCTCTCGTTAAAAACTAAAACAATAAGTAGAACCCAAATAATGCTAAGATTTTTTTGTTTGTTTGTTTAAACCGAGCCAATCCATTTTATGTGCTTCATCGTGGGCCACCAAAAGTCCTTCCATGGACCGCAAGTTAAGAACCGCTAAACCAGAGCCCTTTGATGGAAGTTAGCGGCCATTTCTAACGGCGGAGGATGTTTGGAAAGTAGTGGAGATCTTATCGTTTTCCAATGGGAGAAGGACGAAGAGGAGCGATGAATGCATTAGATATCATCGAATTCTTTCTACGTTATCTGCGGGGTAATCTTTCTTTCCGCGTAAAAGCCGCAGTGAAGGAAGAAAACTCGGTATAACATGCTGTAGTTATACTTTCTTTGTTCATTTTTTTAAAAATATATTTAAAACTCCTTTAAACAAGAAATTTATTCAAGCGAGGATTTGTTTAAAAAAATATAATAAATATTTATATTAAGCAGATTATAAACTAGGGCTTTATTTAATTTTTTGTGTGTCTATTTATCGCTTATTTTTTGCCACATGGCCTACCAGATTTGCTTCAATTTGCCATGTGGCTCGACGTTCAGATATGATCTACTTTAGAAGAAGGTTTTGAAAACGAAGGATGAAAATGCGATTTATAGAAAACAAGAAGTTTTCAAAATTAAAATTGCCTTTGTAAAGTAAAGTGATAGAGAGTCCCGTGTTTTATAGTCATCTCTGCCACTTTCCTGAGCATAAAGTTTCTATTTCTGTTTATGACATATGAAAAAAAAGTGTACGCGAATACACTGGCGTGCTTATTTGAAATCAATTCATGTAAATGTTTTGTACACGGGACGTGTTCACATCTGCGTGTAACAAGTTCTGTTTGTAAATTTGGATAGGTAGATAAGCTCTTGTTCAGTTTTAAGAAAAGATAGAAAGAGAAAGTAAAGATGATAATGTAAGTTAGGGGATAACAGAAAAATACAGGATTAAACAAAATAAGGAAAAAAGAACAATCAACACGCCTTTATTTTGTCCTGTATTCTTCTTGTTAACTAGTATTGTAATACCGGTTTTTTTTTTTTTTGCTTCGTATTGTAAAACGAAAGTACACACATATCTGTCGATCTGGCACCTCTAATCCAGTAATTTATCATGCGTAATGAAACAAGCATTGGTAGATGATTTATTGTAATCATTATCAAAGTTTGCTTTCAGAGGTCTTCTTTCTTTCTTTCCTTTCTTTCTTAAGAAAAGGAAAGAAAATTGCTCTGCTCTTTGTGAGATTTTTTTTTCTTACATCCTCCAAACTTTAAAAAAAAAGCAAAAAAGCAACCGTTTAAAACTTTTGTAAACACCTTCTCCTATTCTGAACAGCGTTTATATCTCTGCAAACAAATATCTTCAGATCTACGCGTTGCATTGGCTTAATCATGTTTTCACATTTGACAGGCTGTTTCAAAGTAGTGAGAAGATGTAAGGGCGTACAATGAGAACTTGTGCTCAGGTAAATTCCCTTCCTTGTTATCCGCTGTATCTGGTAGCATCGCTTCTATTTTCCAGGAGCACAGAACTAATGAAAGGGGGGGGAGGGGTGTATTTTTGTGTTTTGTGTGTGTGTGAGTGTGTGTGTGTGTGCGTGTGTGTGTGTGTGTGAGTGTGTGTGAGTGTGTGTGTGTGCGCGTCTGTAATGGATCGACTGGTGTTTGCGAAAAGAACGCTAAAAGCTGTTTTTCGAGTGGTGAAGCCGAGAAAAACAATTGATATCTAAATATTAACCATTTGCTGACGGTTTTTAGATAGGAGGTACTTTTCCTGAGGTTTCAGAGTCGGGCTTTTTTTTTTGTTTTGTTTTGTTTTTAAACCCCGTAGTCAAATCTCAGCGCAGTGAAACCGGCCCGTTATGTCATAGAGGTATCTAGGGCATGTGGGGATTCATTCATTCATTTGCATGTCCCTTGCGGAACTTTGCCTCCCTAGCAGCTCTTCTGTAGGCATCTCGGTTATGACCAAGATGCCCTGCTGCTGATGCATCCATTTGCAGATCATCAACGATGTCTTGCAGCCATCTTCGCCTTGGTCTTCATCTCTTTCTTTTTCCCATTATGTACCCTTCCAAGATGGTCTTCTCTAGATTATCATGACGTTTAATGTGTGCAAAATATTTAAGTTTTCTTTATTTAATCCTCTTTACTAGCCAGCCTTCTTCAATATTAAGTTCTTGTAGTATGGATATATTTGTTCTTTTTTGTGTCCATGATATTTGAAGAATTTTTCTGTAGCATTTACATTCAAAAGCATTTATGTGTTTCTTAGCTGTTTTGTTAAGTGTCCGGGTCTCACAGGCATATATTGCGATGGGAAAGATGCATGCCCTTAAAAATCTTATTTTTGTAGTTCTGTCTGTTCCTCTCCACGGATTCTTTATTTGTTTTACTTTCTGAAGAGCGATAGATGTCCTCCTTTTTAATTTCCCTCATTGTATCTCCATTATTAGTTAGCAGTGATCCAAGATATTCAAAACTCTCCACTTCTTCCAATTTTTCCTCATTGATACGTATTTCAGCTGCCTTGTTTGTTTTGTCAGTTGTCATCAATTTAGTTTTCTTTGCATTAAGATAGAGGTTTTGCTCTTCAGTATTCTTACGAACTGACATAATTAGTTTTTCCATTCCTTTTTGTGTTGTGGACAGTAATACCGTGTCATCAGCATATCTCTGGTATTTCATAATCTCCAATTGTTATGGCATCATAATATTTTTTGTCTACACCTTCTCTAACATTCTTCATTATATTTTCAGTATACAAGTTAAGTAAGTAAGGCGACAATATGCACCCCTGACGGACCCCTTGTTTTATGTCAAACTAAGTTGTTTCACCATTTATTCTTATTGCTGCCATTTGGTCTAGATACGGCAGTAATGTTAATTATATTAAATGTGTTAGAAATCCCTTTTGTCCATTATTTTTGAAAGTTTCTGGTGTTGTACAAATGCCTTTAAGTGGTCTATAAAAGATAAATATAGATTCACATTAAACTCTCTGCATTTCTCAATTATTAACCTTATTTTGAATGTATGATCTCTTGATCCTCTTTCTTGCCTGAAACCAGCTTGGACCATATTGACTTCTTCTATTTTCTGTCGAAGTCTACCCATTATGATTTTTAATAGAATTTTACTGGCATGACTAATCAGGACAACAGTTCTGTAGTTTGTGTATAATTTCAGGTTACCCTTTTTTTGGCAGTGGTATGAATACAGTTCTTTTCCATTCTTTTGGCCAAATTCCTGAACCCATATCTTTTTACATAGTGCATGATAGATTGTTGCACATTCCTTTCCTCCTGCTTTAATAACTTCAGCTGTTATCTCATCACATCCTGGTGATTTACCATTTTTCATATTCTTCATTGCCCATAAAACTTTTTCAAATGTCGGTTCGGGTTCTTTCTCCTCCAATAATAATTCACACTGATGATTTCTGCTTTCACAGTCGTTTGTTTCATACATTCCTCTGCAATATTCCTTCCATCTTTCTAGAATTTCCTCTGTCTCTGTCAAGATATTCCCCATCTCGTCACAATTTACATTTAGCTTAGGTGTGACATTTCTCGTCAATGTCTTCATTTCTTTAAACATTTCACTATCTCTTTCACACTTCTGATGTCCTTCTATTCTTTCACAACAATCTTGTATGGATTGATTTTTGTCTTTTCTTATGTTTCTTCGTACTTCTTTTGTTAAAGATTTATATTCCTCTTTGTTGTTGGACTTTCTTACCGGAAAACCTCGACGCGTTTTGGATATCAGTATATACCCGCTGGGTGAGAGGTGGTTGCCCATCTAGTCCAGAGTTGGACATTCTCACCGGAAAACCTTAGTGATTAAGATACGTAATCATCCTCGCCGGGTGAGAGGTGGTTGCCTAGCTAGATTGCCCAGGTCCAGTGTCTCCGACTTCAGCATTTTGTGGTCGTGGCCGCTACCCTTCCTAGTTGTGGCCAGGACGGAGCTTTTGTCCAGGAGAACGAATCCTCGCCACTAGTAAGTTTCACCCCTGAGTTGAGCCGGTTTAGGCATATTATACCAATATGGGCGTGGTTAGGACGTGAACGACCTCTAGAGCGGAGGTGCCGCGACATGAGTAGCCATCAAGTTTCTCCCCTGGTTTAAGCCGGTTTAGGCATATTTCGCCAGTATGGGTATATATCAGACGTGGCCGACCTCTATATCAGAAGTACCGTGGTATGAGTAGCTTTCGCCACGAGACCACTGGACATACCAACTAAGCTTCACATTAACCTTTCCATCACCTTTTCATATCGGCGCCGCACGGGAACCCTAATTTTTTTTTCGCATTTTCTTCATTGGCCGGGAGGAGTTTCATTCCACGCACAGCATCCGAAAAATCTAGCCAGCAGTGTCTTAACCTCTGGGTTAAGCCGGTTCAGGCATTTTGCCCGATGTGAGTGCACATAGGACGTGGCCGACCTCCAGACAAAAGGGTCCGTGGTTTGATTACTGTTTACTTCGCTTTATCCTTTCTTTCCCCTTTTCCACAGTGGTGCCGCGCGGCAACCCTATTCTCACCTTTCTTCACTGGCCGGGAGGAGAACCATTCCACGTACGGCAGCTGAAGAATCTCGCCAGCAGCAGTAGATGAGCTACCAAACATGACTCTCATCTACCTGAAGCGTCTGGTTTTAAGGCGCCAGATATTCGCCTTCGGTCCTTCTCCTGTCTGTTTAAACAGTTCTGCCACGAGAAAGCCATGAGCTGGACTTGACTGTCAGAGGCTATTTGAGACGCACGCCATTAGAGTGGAGAGCGTATCCTCCACCCCACCTCCGGCTATAACAATCCTTAGGACCTCTGCTAGTAATAACTCATGGTTCGTGTCACAATCAGCACCTGGTAAAGTTTTTGCTGATGTTATACTTGATCTCCACCTTCTTTGCACTAAAATGTAATCTATTTGATTCTTGGTTTTCCTATCAGGTGATGTCCATGTGTACAGTCTTCTTGGACGCTGTTTAAAAAGTGTGTTAGCGATCATTAGTTCATTTTCCATGCAAAACGCCATTAGATTGTCACCTGCTCATTTCTATGTCCTATACTAAATTTCTCTACAATATATTCTTCGTCTTCTGATCTTTCTGTACCAATCTTTGCATTAAAATCCCCCATTATTAATATAATACCATTTTTCCGTGCCTGGTCTGTCGTCGTTTGCAGTGTTTTATAAAAGTCTTCTACTTCCTCTTCTTCTGTTGCTGATGTAGTTGCATATATCTGGATGATTGTTACATTTCTAGGAGTGCCCCTAAATCTGATAGTGAGGATTCTATCACTTACTGGATTGTAACCTAGTAATGCTTTTGATGTTGATTTGTCCAAGTAAAAAGCCACTCCATTCTTTCCTCCTAATTCTCCACCAGAGTATATAAAGATATTATCATTCTCGCTCTTGGGGTGTCCTGATCCTTTCCATCGATGTTCGCAGATTCCCAAAATGTGTATCCCCGTTCTTTTCATCTCGTCACTTATTATTTGATACTTTCTCACACATATTTCTCACATTCCATGTTCCTACTAATTTTTCTTTTTACCAGTTTGATGCAGGAGTTTTCCTTAGTAACACCGTCAGGATTTTGTCCGTCATCACAATTACTAGTACTGACCTCTGCCTCACACTCTTTCCCAATGTTAAAATTAGATATATCTGGCCTGGGGGACTGACCACCAGATCTATTTCCTTTCTGACCTTCCATGTTGCTGTGGTGATAGCGCCCACAACTCTCTGACCACTGGGTGAACTAGAGGGTGATGCGGCCAGCAGGGGAAGGCAGGAAGCCATGTCTACGGTTTGGTGACTGTGACATTCCCTCTCATATTTGAAGCACAGATCTTCGCCGTGATTGACGTAAATAAAAAAACGTATCGCCAAGGGAGTTAGTAGGACGTTCTTGCCATGTATGAAATCTCGGCTGCAGCCTGTTTTGTCCATTGTTGTTTGTTTAATTTTGTCCATGTGAATGATGGTCACTGCAGTGTCTTCGCGTGACAAGATGGTTTGTTTGTTCCACTGCATTGAAGGTTCCATTAGTGAGTAACATTCCTTTCTCTCTTTTCATAGTGGGAGATGATTTTGAAGAGAACAGCACTGGATGTTTGTACACATTATGCTTCTTTTGTCCCGGTCTGTTGTTGCTTGTGAAGAGCAACACAAACTGAATAGTGAAATCTTGCGTACCTGCTTGTTTGTTGAAAATGGTCTCTAGTTTTTTTAAACAACCTTTTTAAAAATGCTTTTTATACGCATGAGTACGCATTTATTTGAAATGCCTGGAGCTGATGACTCGTACAGGTTTAATTTATTTTTTAATTCACTTGGTAACCAGATAAAAGAAGTCCCGTTGTGCCGTAGAGGCATCTGGGGCATATGGTGTTGGTGCCCATATATTCTTTGACCAGTGGGCAAACTAGAGGATGATGCGGTTCCTTGACCAGTGGGTAAACTAGAGGATGATGCGGTTTTTTGACCAGTGAGCAAACTAGAGGATGATGCGGTTCTTTGACCAGTGAGCAAAATA
This sequence comes from Achatina immaculata, assembly GCA_009760885.1. Lineage (NCBI taxonomy): Eukaryota > Metazoa > Mollusca > Gastropoda > Stylommatophora > Achatinidae > Lissachatina > Lissachatina immaculata. The sequence continues at coordinate 33,135,153 of CM019699.1, read as the reverse complement.
GAGGATTGTGCAGTTCTTTGACCAGTGGGTAAACTAGAGGATGGTGCGGTTCTTTGACCAGTGGGTAAACTAGAGGATGGTGTGGTTCTTTGACCAGTGAACAAACTAGAGGGTGATGCGGTTCTTTGACCAGTGAGCAAAATAGAGGATTGTGCAGTTCTTTGACCAGTGGGTAAACTAGAGGATGGTGCGGTTCTTTGACCAGTGGGTAAACTAGAGGATGGTGCGGTTCTTTGACCAGTGGGTAAACTAGAGGATTGTGCAGTTCTTTGACCAGTGGGTAAACTAGAGGATTATGCAGGTCTTTGACCAGTGAACAAACTAGAGGGTGATGCGGTTCTTTGACCAGTGGGTAAACTAGAGGATGATGTGGTTCTTTGACCAATGAGCAAACTAGAGGATGGTGCGGTTCTTTGACCAGTGGGTATACTAGAGGGTGATGCGGTTCTTTGCCCAATGGGCAAACTAGAGGGTGAAGCAATCTTTATGTTGTGTAAGTAAAGGTAGTCTTGTCATGCCATAAAGGCACGTAGTAGACGTGATGTTATTGGCCTGACCGGCTTTTACTTCCACGCCTTCAAGAACAGTCAGGTACCAGTTTCTGAACCTGGATGACTAGGATGACTCCGGCCGGACTTGAACTACCGTACCCCTTCGTCTTGAGAGACCAGTGCACTAACTACTTGGCTATGTAGACACACTCTTCATATTGTGTGGTCGGCCCCAGGTATTTATAATCAAAACTACGTAAGACGGTCAAGATCAGAAATTCAGAAAATATATTTAACAAAACTTTCAAAATGTACGAAAATAGTACGCATGAATGAGAAAGGAAAATGTAAAACTCCCCACAATTCATCGCCTCTAGTCTAGTGGAGGTTTATTTTAAAAGCGTTGACAAAAGCTAGATACTTGCCCCCTCTCTTGAAGTCTCACAGCGGAGTACAATCTAACAGTGTGCTTGATGTGTCCATGGACTTTGACGCTACGGTACAGCGCACCAAATAACTCTTAAATGTCAATGATCTGGGGTGTTCTCGCTGCGTTTGAAGTCAGACCTATATTATCAGCGAAGTTTGACCCTCTCTCTCTCTCTCTCTCTCTCTCTCTCTCTCTCTCTCTCTCTCTCTCTCTCTCTCTCCTTCTTTCGTTCTGGCCGTTTGCTGAATCATGTATTTGCTGTTACACGAAGTGCTAGGTATGCGGCTCTTGTTGTTGTTGTGATATGGTGGTGCGTTACGACTTTTTTTTTTAAAATGGTGTCTTGAAGAAAGAAGACAAAAATAAAAACACATACACAGGACAGCTTAATATTTATCATCAAATTTTAAAACAGACTTCCTTGAAAGGCTGGCTGCAATGACCCCTTCAGCTTGTTCTGTCTCCTGTTTTCATATGGACAATCCTTGGCATTCAAGGGCAATCCTTGACCCATGGGTCAACATTATACCCGCGGCAATAGACAATTTAGCATAATTCTTGAAAACGTTAACAATATTAATTTTACAAAGCAGAATTACAGTAACCTGCCTTGATATGATAACTTAATAATATTCTGTGTGTGTGTGTGTGTTTGTATGTATGTCTTTCCCTCTGCATAATTCAACTGCATTAAATTTAATTATGTACGCTTTGTGACTATGAGGTTTGTACACTTGACAGTGTGCGGCCCTTCAGAAGATGGAAAAAAAGCTTTCGGCCTGCCATACTAGAAAAGGTTGTTCGTGATTGATCTAGTCAATCTCTTTATGTTGTTCTTAGCTTTTCTTTTGCTCTTTTTTCTTCCAAAGTTTCCCTCATTAGTTTTTTTTTTAATTGGAAAATAAGGTTAATGAAATGTGATAGTAAGGTAGAAAGATTTCACTTTGAAACTTCACACTGCAGAACTTTTTTGTGTTTGAAGAAGAGCTATCGTGTTTTCCAATGGTTAGAAGGTTTGCTCTTTCCCAAGAATGAAGGTTTTCACCGAAGATAAATTTCCTTTCTTTAACCCATATAAGTTTCCTTTCTTTAACCCAGATAAATAATTTCCTTTCTTTAATTTAGATAAGTTTCCTTTCTTTAACCCAGATAAATAATTTCCTTTCTTTAACCCAGATAAATTATTTCCTTTCTTTAACCCAGATAAATTATTTCCCTTCTTTAACCCAGATAAATTATTTCCTTTCTTTAACTCAGATAAATAATTTCCTTTCTTTAACCCAAATTAATTCTTTTCCTTTCTTTAATACACATAAATTTCCTTTCTTTAATACAGATAAATTTCCTTTCTTTAATACAGATAAATTTCCTTTCTTTAATCTAGATAAGTTTCCTCTCTTCAACCCAGATAAATTTCCTTTCTTTAATCTGTTTCACAGAGTTTAGTTTTCCTTTGTCCTGTTTATTTCATCATCTCTCATACTTTTCATCACTGTTTATTTCATCATCTCTCATACTCTTCATCACTGTTTATTTCATCATCTCTCATACTCTTCACCACTGTTTATTTCATCATCTCTCATACTCTTCACCACTGTTTATTTCATCATCTCTCATACTCTTCACCACTGTTTATTTCATCATCTCTCATACTCTTCACCACTGTTTATTTCATCATCTCTCATACTCTTCACCACTGTTTATTTCATCATCTCTCATACTCTTCACCACTGTTTATTTCATCATCTCTCATACTCTGTTGTTTCATTTTTTGAGGCCTCAAGATTTCAACTTTTGTTACTGTTGTTCTATCTTTTACTTCAGTTTAGGATTAAGTTTACTTTTCCTTTCCTCTTTTGTTTATTTTGTATATTAGTTAATCCTCAGTGTTTCTACTTTTATCTTTGCTATTTCATCTTATTTTGCTTGTGTTGCCTTATCTTGTCTTGTCTTGTCTTCTATTATCTTGTCTTGTCTCATTCCTCATATAGCTTTCTGTTTTGATGGGACGAATAGACGTCTTGATAGATATTGACGATTTGCTTCACAAAATGGGATATTTAAGATTTCTGTAATTCCACCCCTCCACCTCCTGGGTGGGCAGTCTCTCTTTCTATTTCCTACATTTCTTAGCGAGAATGTTTTCTGTGGTATATTATCTGACGGTAACTTAGTCAAACCATTTGACCCGCTGTTTTAGCAAGTGGTGTAATGCTAGTGGTACTCCAGCCTTTGACCTGATTGTGTCATTTCTGATTTGGCCCTGTCACTGTTACATTTAGAATCTCTTCTGTTGTGATGATTTTCCATCTGTTTTTGACTGGTAGTGTCCCTGTTTAACACTGATAGCATAGAGCTGGGGGGGGGGGGGGGAGGGGTTGTCGTACGGGGCTCTTTGTTCATCATTTGTGATATATTTGTTTTTCAGTAAATGTGCCAGTTGTCAAATGACTTGAGTTGCTTTACTGCATCTGTTCTCAATTTCGGCACGGATGTTTTACCACAAGATGATATTCTACCACTTGGTATTTGAAATGCTTCACTCTGGTTTATTTAATCCTTTATGCTAAAATCCGTCATGTATCCTTTGTCTCGAAACTGACACCTTTATCCCACTGTTATATCCAAAAATATGACCAACTTCTAAACCAGTGGATCCTAAGCCTTGTACTTGGGCCCTGGGCTCTTTTTTTCCGGCATTGAAAGAGCTATGTATCCTCTTTTCGGCCTGGAAATGGCTGTGGGCCCCTCATTAGAAATAAAAGCATTAAGTATAACCCAGAAAATGATTTGTCATCGAGCTAGTTCATGTACTTGTGCGTGAACCCGCAAAAATTCCTTTAGTGGACCCCATGGTAGAACCACTTCTCTAAGCCACTGTCCTCCCTCGACAAGAATGGACTCGTAAAATAAAAGCTTTGCTCTCTCTGCTGCTCACCTTTTGAATACCCTCTCAACCGTTATAAATATACGCATAAATGAGTCAGCACCTCGATGAGGAGCAAAGAGAAAAGAAGAAATTAAAAAAAAAAAAAAAAAGAACAAAGAAACTTTTGGAGAAAGTCTCGTGCATATATTGTGTTACCGACACAGGTAATCAATATACAATATCCAACTGACCAAGTGAAGGGTGACCAAAATAGTGCATGGATTATCACGTGTGTTCTTGCTGGTCAGGTGTTACTGCGAAAGCTGTTTAAACAAGTGACGATATAAATCTTGGTCACTTTGAACACGTGTATGTGTTATCGAACTTGGTCAAGAGGTTGGGGATTGCTGGCGGAAACTTTGGAGGGAGAACAGGCGTGTGAAAGCTAGAGGATTGACGTATGGAAGTATGAGTGCCGAGAAAATGATTAAACATAGAGTATATATGGGAGAGTATGTTTGAGACATATGCTCCGGATGACTGACAACTCACTGCCAAAAATAGCCCTAAGATGGACACTACAGGCGAACAAAAGTAAGGGTAGACCAAAGGAGACATGGAGAAGAACAACAGAGAGGATGTTGAGCAATAGAGGGCTCACCTAGGCAAGAACAGAAAAAAAAAGCAAAAGACAGGCGTTTTTGCTAAACCCTTGCGGAAGCCCCATATGCCTTGGACACTTAAGGTTCAGAGAAAGAGAGAGAGAGAGAGAGAGAGATGGGAGATCTTGGAGCTGGAATTATGCTTGGACCTGTTCTTCAATGTGGACGTCGTTCCCGAAACGCGGTGAAAGTCGCTGTGAAAGTCGCGGTGAAAGTCGCTGTGAAAGTCGCGGTGAAAGTCGCGGTGAAAGTCGCTGTGAAAGTCGCTGTGAAAGTCGCGGTGAAAGTCATTGTGAAAGTCAACGTGAAGTGCTCATTGTTTGGATATTGTTGTACACTGAGCTGTCCCTACTCACAACATGAGTCACATCCACCAACAGATCACATCGTACGCGTATGACGGGCAAACGTGTACAAGGTTGACTTCTTAGCATCACTGACAGCCATTATGGGTTTCTCTAAGAACTATAGGGAAATCAAACTATAATTTGCGTTTTCTTCTTCATATTGCACATGTCTGTAGTAGGTACTGCTTCTACTTGTAACGGTTTCTGTATTGTTGAATCTCTCTGTCTCTCTCTCTCTTTATTATTTATATATATAGATATCTTAGACTGCTCTTACAGACACCGAATACAGTTAATTGTTTATTCTGAATAGTCCCGAAAATTTTGTTTAGTAGATAGTCATTTATAATGTATGTAGTTACTTCTGTACTGAGTGAATGTTTAAGAGCGAAACGTAAATGTTATATTTTATTTTTATGTCTCTCAGCTTCAATGTTAATTATGTTTGTTACATGAACAGCATATTTGTAGAATGTCTGGAATAGAGTGAAAGATGTATGATAAAGGGCAGAATGTCAGACGGGCCTGCGTGCCCAATTCTTAACCCTTTTGAAATCTTCTTCTTCTTCTTCTTTTTCGTTCGCATTGTCTGTCTATATCTGCAGTCCTATCTCTTGGATAAATTTCACTGTTTTTTGTAACTCATGTATGAAACCGTAGAGCTTATCTTCTTTAGTGGTTTCACTGGGCCAGTAATTATTTCTCAGTGTCTCGTAGTTGATGCAGTTCTGGAGGATATGTTCCACAGTTTGAGGCACCTGGGCACATGTACATAGATTAGTAGTACCAACCTTAAACTTTGTTTATGACTTCGGAGTCGGCTGTGTCCTGTTCGGAGACGGAAGATGGTGACTTGTTCCTTTCTGTTTAGCATGTGATAGTCATCATGTGGTGGTGTTTGTGGCTTCCTGTAGGTTTTTATCATGCTTTTCTTCTGATTATAGGTGATTGGTATGTCTGGTTGCTCCATTTCAGTGCCCTCTTTGGCCAGATGGTCAGCTTTCTCATTGCCTGGTATCCCACAGTGGGAGGGAATCCATTGCAAAGTGACTCCATGTTGTAAGCCAATTTTTGACAAGGCATCCTTAAGGTCTGGTAGTTTATTGCTCTGAAGAGCTTCCAGTACTGATCTTGCATCTGTGAGAATTACTACAGGACATGTATCAATTCTGGAGTCTGATAGTTTTTCAACTGCAGCAATAATTGCCCTAACTTCTGCATCAAAGTTGTTGCAGTATTTACCAGTGGGTATGGAAATCTTGTCAATAGTGTTGTTTGGATATTCAATATATGCTCCTGCCCCTCCATTCTTTAAGGCATTATGTGCAGATCCATCTGTATACACACGTATCCAGGTGTCACATGGATATTTGTCATCTAGAACACTAAGTGTGGCTGTTGATCTTACAAGACTGCTCTGCATCTCACCATTCTGCACACCTTTCACTTCAGTCTGAATAGTTATTTGTGTACCTTTTGAAATAAAGATCAATCAATCAATCCATCAATCAATCAGTCTCTTTCTCTCGCTCTATTTCGCTCTCTATCTCGCTCGCATTCTCTCTCTTTCTCTCTCGCTGTCTCTTTCTCTTTCGCTGTCCCTTTCTCTCTCTCTCGCTCTCTCTAGTTCTCTCTCTCGCTCTCTCTAGTTCTCTCTCACACATTCACATAATAGTCTTTGGCAACAAAAGCTTTTTTTTTTTAACAGGAGGAACGTAGTGTGTCTTTTAATGGCTGTTCAGCACGTAAACTATACATTCATCCAGTGGCAGTTTGTTGTTTAGTTCCTTTTATGATTATTACTATTATTGCTGAGGAACCTGTAGATGAACACACACACACACACAAAAGAGTTGAATCTTGGATTCACTTTATTATTTATGGTGTTTTATTGTTCTTTATAAATGCTTAGGAAAGAAAAGACCGAGCTGCTCTACAATTATCACCTTTTTTCAGAGAATACCACACCTTGCTTGTGAGTCAGAACTGTATAGGCCGTGGCTTTTCTTTGTCCTAACCACACTGAGTTGTATATGGACAGGCTGTATAAGCAGCAGCCTGTTTTAACTCTTCCAGAGACTGTGTCTTGACGCGGATTTCTGATGGGTGAAGACGCCTGTCCTATGAGGCAACCAGCGACCCACAGATGACGTGCTAGCGCCAGGGTTATGAATCATAGCTGATCAAGACCCTGTCCCACCTCTCCGTTGGTACCCGCAGTAACAGACCTAGCCTGGCTAACGGGGCAGGGATCCCCATAGCCGCCATAGTGGTGGAGTCTGCTAAAGAAGCAGTTGCACACCTCCTGATTTTTAGCTGTACTCCGGGACTGAAAAAGTAGCTGCCATAACCCACTCCTACGCCGAAACGATTCTGTTCCTCAACATCTCCACAGCAGTAGTTGCAAAGAACACCAGCTCGCAGTTACAGGGAGATAGTACACATACATGAGTATCTCTGATTTACACTTAAGTATGAGAGTCTTTAATCAGAAATGACCGGATTTGGTTAATCCAAAAATAAAGTTTTCCGATGTCACGTAATGGATTTTGCTTTCCCGTTTTACGAGACTGAGTCAAAAAATAACCTCAGTACTTTTTTTATTACCATAAAATGTACAGATCTGATTGGGAACTCCATACTACTCATCAACATAGTGTCCACCACGTTCACCACAGGCAACCCGCAACTTCACTACAGTATGGATTCCTCAAGATGAAAAAAGTCTTCTCATTTACCTATGCGCTGCCTCTTTTGTTTCATCCTGAAATTCTTCCCACCCAGCGCCTCAATGAGGGGTCCAAAAGGCACGATAATCACACGGTGCGAAGCCGAGTGAATATGCAGGCTGTGGAAGACATTCAAAACGCAAATCAGTAAATTGTTGAGCTGTGTGAAGACGTGCGTCATCATGCTGTAACAACACACTGTTCTTCTCTCACTCATGCTTCACAGGAAGATACGGGCACCAGTACCCCTATCATTTATACTGAATGTCTCAATGGCATAGTGGGGTCAAGGAAAATGTAAACATTAGTATTACATCACTTAATCTATATGATATAGAATATGTCAAAAGAAAACAAATAGTTTCCTGATGTCAGTGAAAATATAACCACCATTACAGTATCACTAAAATGTCTCATTAGTATACTGATATCAATGAAAATACAGCCACTATTACAGTATCACTTATTTTTCATGTCCCTTGCGGAACTTTGCCTCCATAACAGCTCCCATGTAGGCCTTTCGGTTGTAAGCAAGATGGCCTGCTGCTGATGCATCCATTTGCAGATCATCAACGATGTCTTGCAGTCATCTTTGCCTTGGTCTTCATCTCTTTCTTTTTTCCCATTATGTACCCTTCCAAGACAGTCTTCTCTAGATTATCATGACGTTTAATGTGTGCAAAATATTTAAAAGTTTTCTTTGTTTAATCCTCTTTACTAGCCAGCCTCCTTCAATATTAAGTTTTTGTAGTATGGATATATTTGTATTTCTGTGTGTGTGCGTGTGTCCATGGTATCTGAAGAACTCTTCTGTAGAATTTACATTCAAAAGCGTTTATGTGTTTCTCAGCTGTTTTGTTCAGTGTCCAAGTCTCACAGGCATATGTTGCGATGAGAAAGATGCATGCCCTTAAAAATCTTATTTTTGTAGTTCTGTCTGTTCCTCTCCACAGATTCTTTAGTTGTTTTCCTTACGTATTTGTTTTCAAAAGAGTCTAATTTCTTTTCTATTTTTTTAGTTAATTTCCAGCTTTCGCATGCATAAATGAGGGTGTATATAACATTTGAATTGAATAATCTTAACTTGGTTTGTGAGCTTATAACTTTTGAATTCCATATGTTCTCAAGATTTTTGAAGGACAATGTTGCTTTTGCAAATCTAGTTCTAACTTCCTTCCTCGTGTCACCATCTTGGTCTATATAGCTTCCAAGGTATGCAAACTGGTTTACTTCATCAACCTTCTAGGTATATTTTTCCTTCTTGATTAATGAGAAGTTTCATTATTTTTCTTTTGTCTGTGTTAATTCCCACACTTATTTGGTAGCCAAGGAAGACAGGGAATCTGTTTTTTGTTCCTGCATCGATGTCACATTGTCACTGATAAGAGTTATGTCATCCGTAAAATCAAGATCTTCTATTTGGGTCCCATGTACCCAATCAATGCTGGTTTTACCTGTGCAGCATCTTTTTATTATATAAAGTCTATGGCAATTCCAAAAAGCAATAGAGATAGTATACATCCTTGTTTCACGCCTGTTTCAATCTGAAACCATTCGCTCATTTCTTCTTCTGTCTTGACTGCACAAACATATCTGTTGTAGAGATCTCTAATGATGTTGACAATTTTAAATGATATTCCATAGTCTTAAAATTCTCCATAAAGAATCTCTGTGTATGCTATCAAATGCATTTTTAAAGTCTATGAAGTTCAGGATTAATGGTTTCTGCTTTTCCATATGTTCTTCAAGTATTATTCTGAGAGTAAATATCTGGTCGAGACAACTCCCTTTTCGAAATCCTGTCTGTTGTTCTCTCATTGCAGTATCCACTACATCCTTAATGGGAAAGATGCATGCCTTAAAAACCGTATTTGTGTAGTTCTGTCAAAAGAATATCCACTATTACATTATCATTTATGTCTCTGTAGCATTTTGAGGTCAAGGTATAGTAATACCATATCAGTCAAATGTCAAAGGCATGGAAGAGTGTGCGCCTTAAAGCAAGCACAAGGCAGGCAAGGAGAGACGTGCCGGACATTGTTCTGTAGCGAGCCTGCCGATCACAAAGGTACTACCAGCCTATGGAATGGGCGCTGCTTCTTCGGAAATCATCGAGGCGTGGACGGCTCGTCTCAGATTACACGAGACTAGAGCAATTATGTTTGATGGTGCCCCGAGTGCTACGCCGGGTGTCAATGTATCGAGGAGAGTCGAAAGACTGAAATCCTAGAGTGAAATATTTATAGCTCGGAAAATCATAGTTTCAAGGGAGAAATATTTATGCATGGGGTAATGGTTGATTTATTTTTTACCTCTACTTTTATACGTTCCCCCCCCTCCCCCAATTCACAATTACTCAAATATGGACGATAAAATGTGCAGAATTTCTGAATCGCGCTAAAGAGTTTTGTCTGGCCTTTGCGAAAGGTTGTATGTAGTTTGTCACATTTCAGATGGGCATAAAATCTAAATGTTTTTTTTTCTTTTTTATACGCGTCACAGGTCTCTGTGCTTCCCTGCGTCTGCTTTGAAAAGTGACACTTGTTATATTGTGATGTTATTATGATATTCTGTGTCCTGTAGGTCAGCGGTTCTAAAACAGGAAATTAGGAACCCACTCCATCATAGAATTGCGTTCTCAGTTGGTCTGCCTTGTAGTTAGATAATGAAATTTTAACTTTTTGTTTACTTTTTAGTTAGATAGGTCGTCTTGTTAGCTGAGTGGTTAGGCACTCTGTTTACTGTTCCAGTGGCAGCGGGTTCAGTCCCAGCAGTGGGACTTTTTTTTTTCTGGTACACATTAAAAAGGCCCCGGGGTTCAACCAGCTAAAATGGGTACCTGAGAAATCTGGGAGGGTAAAGCGGTCAGGCGTGATACTGACCATATCACACTTTCATGTGCCGAAGGTCCTGGAAAATACGGGCCTAACACCGTATTCCCTAATATGCCTTAATGGCATAGAAACGGGAATGTTACCTTTACCTTTTGTAGTTAAATAATGAAATTTAAACATTTTGTTTACTTTGTAGTTAGATAATGAAATTTAAACTTTTTGTTTACTTTGTAGTTAGATAATGAAATTTAAACATTTTGTTTACTTTGTAGTTAGATAATGAAGTTTAAACATTTTGTTTACTTTGTAGTTAGATAATGAAGTTTAAACATTTTGTTTACTTTGTAGTTAGATAATGAAATTTAAACATTTTGTTTACTTTGTAGTTAGATAATGAAATTTAAACTTTTTGTTTACTTTGTAGTTAGATAATGAAATTTAAACATTTTGTTTACTTTGTAGTTAGATAATGAAGTTTAAACATTTTGTTTACTTTGTAGTTAGATAATGAAGTTTAAACATTTTGTTTACTTTGTAGTTAGATAATGAAATTTAAACATTTTGTTTACTTTGTAGTTAGATAATGAAATTTAAACTTTTTGCGTACCTTTTCTTAAAGCATGAGCTGAAAATATTAATCTTTTTTGTGCGCTTTTTTCATGAAACTACAGAAAATATAAATTTTTTTGTTTGTTTTTCCATGAAGAATAAATAGAAAATGTTACTGTTTTTGTTTACTGTTTTCATGAAGAATAAACAGGAAATGTTAATGTTTTTGTTCCCTTTTTTCATGGAGAATAAACAGAAAGTAAAAATTCTGGTGGGGACTAAACAGATTAGATGTAACAAAATAATGAGAGACATTGAGAATTTATATTCTTCTTCTTCTTCTTCTTCTTTAATCTCCCTGAAACTGGAAGCAGGTTTGGTTTATTTTTTGCATAGCAACTGTTGCCATGGCGATATTGAATCACGGCGGGTTGTGGTGAATATTTGTTCAGTCAGTGAATGGAGATAAAAAAGCAGGGGGGTGTTCGCAGTACTTCTTTAGCAGATTCCGCCACCATAGAACTTTGGCAATCCTTGTCCCTGTAGCCAGTCTAGGCCTGTTAGAGCGGGATACCAATGGAGACGTGAGACAGGGTCTTGGTCAGCTATGGAGCGCCAATTATATAACACCAGCATGTCGGCTATGGGTCGCTCATTGCCAAAAACTGGCAGTGTCTCCATTTCAGACACAAAATAAAGCCATGAATGTATGTATATTTACGTATCAATCAAGTGCAGTGCCGCGTGGCGTAGGCGATCATTTCTCTCCATAATTCCCTGTCTTTAGACTTGATTATGAGATCCGCCGGTTACTTTCTCCCTAGCCACGCTGACAGCCCATCCAGTATCTTCTCTTTCTCTGTCTTCCTCTGTCTCTTCTTCCCTCAGTTTTTCCAATTGCCACAGTGTGTTCCAATTTTCCTCTTCTCAGAAAATGTCCTACAAATCTCCCTTGTCTGCCTCTGATTTTTGCTGTAATTTTGCATTTTAACTCCAGCCTCACCTAAGACTTCTTTTTTGGTTTTCTTACCTGTCCATGGTATCTTCAACATCCTTCTTATGAACCATATTTCCATGGCCTCCATTTCTCGCTGTGGACCATGCTTCACATCCATAAAACAAAATTGGCTCGATGTAACATTTAAGTACTCGGAATCTTGTTTCCATTGATACGGATCTGTTGCACAAGATGTTTCTCATTTTCTGGAATGCTGACTACGTATATGTAATCTGTAAACATTCATGGGTTATTTACCCAAAGAAAACTACTGATATACATGTATCAAATTCTGTGCGTGTTAACCCTTTTCTGATCTGATCACTCTAAAAGCTATACATGTATAAATCAGAATCCCCCTTTTTAAAAAAAAAATGTTGTTGAACTACTTTTTTCGTTCCATTTAGACATTGTTTGTTTTAAGTTATCTCGGTTTATCTCTCATTTATTTAATTTATCTCTAACTTTTATATAAAATGTGTAAATTTTTTTTTTAAGAAACGAACGATGTGCAAGGATAAATTATTAAATTATTTACTGTGTGGTTGAAATAAAAACATTTAGATAATTCTATGTAGCGAGACTTAGACAGAGGGCCAGAGTGAATATTACGCCACAGAAGACTTTGACGAAGAAAGGGTTAATTCTTTTACTTCGAAACAACACTGGTAATACTGAAATATCTTGCACACATGTGCGAATCCATGCTTAGAGCCATCTTTACAGAGGCTAAACGGAAGAAAAAAACAGAATATTTCTAACGTAACTCATAGCTTTCAATTATAGAGTAACTTCAGTTCAGTTTCTTTGTAACAAAATTTTCTGGTCTAAAGTTATTTCTGGTAGAGCACGGACATTAATTCCGGAACGAAAGAGTTAAAATGTGTTCAGAACGGGAAATATCGGACGTTATTTAAACTAACTGTATTGTGATGCAAATACAAAGAAGGGGGGGGGGGTTGATTAGCGAAGTGGCTGGTGCACCAGTTTGTTATGGCGAAGGCAAGTGATTCGAATCTTGTTGGAGGTGCCCACCCCCCCCCCCCACCCCCGCCATGACCCACCCCCTCAGTTACTCAGCTGTAAAAATAAACACCTGACTTCTTCCGCAACTGGGGAAAGAAAGGTAACCAGATCTGATGCTTATCACCTTCTAGTTGAGTCAACAGGCCATGGACAAAAACTGAGATTTATGTAAGGAAGAGAGAAAGAGAGAGAGAGAGTGAGAGATGGAGGGAGGGGAAGAGGAGTGAGGGACTTATAAGAATGGCAATTAAATAATTAAATTCTTCCAATGGTACAAACGTACTGGAGCCATCCCCTCTCCCCCCCTCCTCCAGCCAAACCTAATTTTGAAGAGAATCTGACGACAGCCATCCCGGTTCCTGGATATCTGTTAGCCAACCAGTTCAACCCGTAGATCTCATGTCTGCTCTACTTTCTCATCGTCTCTCATACCAAATACAAAACAAATATCTCAGTGTGTAAAACAACGAACACAGAAGTTTCTTATGACGAACATCAAGACACTCATCATGAACATATGCAGTACCAATAACGGTTCAACCACAGTACACACATAAGGTCCACAGTATATATATATATATATATATATATATATATATATATATATATATATATATATTCTTCTTCTTCTTCGTTCGCTTCTACCACCAAGACCGCACTGTGATCCTACTGAATTTACTCCTGTGGTCCTCATTAAGTCCCGTGGTCCCCCGTGTCCAAGGACCACACGAGATCCCCGAGAGGACCACAAGAGGTTCAGAGTATCTCAGGGCTTGAGCCTGTATTCTTGGTAGGTCTCAGAAGCGGGATTGCGTGACACCGTGGTTTTCGTTGCACCAGTTTAGTCTAGAGTTGGACGTTCTCACCGGAAAACCTCGACGTGTTTTGAGATACCCGTGTATCACCGCCGGGTGAGAGGTGGTTGCCCATCCAGTCCAGTGTTGGACTTTCTCACCGGAAAACCTCAGCGTGATTAGGATACGCAAACATCTCCGCCGGGTGAGAGGTGGTTGCCTATCTAGACTGCCCTAGTCCAGTGTCTCCGACTTCAGCATTTTGTGGTCGTGGCTACTACCCTTCCTAGTTGTGACCAGGATGGAGCTTTTGTCCAGGAGGACGAGTCCTTGCCACTAGTGACTTCCACCCCTGGGTTGAGCCGGTTTAGGCATATTATCCCAGTATGGGCGTGTTTGGGACGTGAATGACCTCTAGAGCAGAGGTACCTCGGCATGCTTAGCCTTCAAGTTTCATCCCTGGTATGAGCCGGTTTAGGCATATTTCACCAGTATGGGTGTATATCGGGCGTGACCAACCTCTAGAGCGGAGGTGGCGTGACATGCCTGGCCATCAAGTTTCACCCCTGGTGTGTGCTGGTTTAGGTATATTTCACCAGTGTAGGTATATTTCGGACGTGGGCGACCTCTAGAGCAGAGGTGCCGTGGTATGCGTAGCTCTCGTAGCGATACTACTGGACATACCGATTAAATTTCACGTTATCATATATATATATATATATATATATATATATATATATATATATATACACATAACATTAGAGAGCAATGGCTTAGCAATGCATCACTGAGCCAAAATATGCAAGTCAGTAATCCTCACTCACATCAAACTACGTTGTCATAAGAAGCTTTAGCAGTCAATCAGTCAGTCATTTCCACGTCCCTTGCGGAACATTGTCTCCCTAACAGCTATCATGTAGGCCTTTCGGTTGTAAGCAAGATGCCCTGCTGCTGATGCGTCCATTCGCAGATCATCAACGATGTCTTTCAGCCATCAATACAATACAGTATATATATATATATACACGTACAAATATTCACTTAGATCATATCCTGTACATGCTTCTATGGGAAGAAAAGATTATCTTCAGTTTTTAGAACTTTGGCGAGTTCGAAAGAATTTTGTTATTTAAATCAGAAGAAAGCTGCATTTAAGCACAGGAGTATTTTATTCCCCAATGTATGACATAATTTTCGGTCAGTATTTTGCTCTGGCTCCTCTCTAGAGGAGACAGGAATAAAAGTAATAACCAAGTTACTGAATGATAATTACAACAGTGGTTATATTCCAAGTGACCTGATTAAATCCACGTTTATAGCACTACCAAAGAAACCAGGTGCAAAGGAATGTGACGACCACCGGACTATCAGCCTCTCATGTCACATAACTAAGCTACTTCTGAGAATCATTATGAGAAGAACAAGGAAAAAGATAAAAATGGAAATAGCAGATGAACAGTTTGGATTTGTTGAAGGAAAGGGAACACACAATGCCATTTATGCTTTACGAACACAGAAAGAGCTTTAGAAGTACAGAAAGATCCCAACTTATGCTTCATTGATTACATCAAGGCATTTGACAAGGTGAAACATAGTGAAATTATTAAAATGCTTGAAGACATCAATATAGACGGCAAAGACTTGAGGATTGTAAAACATCTATACTGGCTCCAAGAAGAAGCAGTTCGAGTTGAAAATGGAATTGGAAAATACCAACCTATAAAACAAGGGGTGCGAAAAGGATGTGTACTATCTCCAGACCTTTTTTCTCTGTACAGCGAGAATATTCTAAGAACAATCATCACAGAACCAGGCATAAAAATTGGAGGATACAATATTAACAACCTTCGATATGCTGACGACACAGTACTGATAGCTGAGAACCAACAAGACCTGCAAAATCTCTTGGATAAAGTGGCCAAAGAAAGTGAACAGAAAGGCCTTACTTTGAACATCAAAAAGACAGAGACTATGGTTATATCTAAGAAACAGAATCCACCAGCATGCAGTATTCAATTAAACGGAACCATTCTAAAGCAGGTGCAGAAATTCAAATACCTTGGAGCAGTAATAACTTCAGATGGGAAATGCAAAACAGAAATTAAGAACAGAATAGGCCAAGCAAAGACTGCATTTCAGAGAATGAGAAACATATTAGCTAAAACATCGTTATCAATGAATGTTAGAAAACGAGTCCTAAAATGCTATATTGAACCTATCTTGTTATATGGAAGTGAATCATGGACAATAGGCAAGTCTGCACAAAAATCATTGGAAGCAGCAGAAATGTGGTTTATTAGAAGAATGTTGCGAACCCCCTGGACAGCAAAACTAACTAATGAAGAATGTATGAGAAGAGCTGGAGAGACAAAAAACCTTGTCAGAAAGATAAGAGAGAGACAATGTACTTTCATAGGACATGCAATGAGAAGAGGGGGCATTGAAAATATTATAACAACAGGAAAAATAGAAGGAAGAAGATCAAGAGGAAGACCAAGAGAAATGATACTGGACAGTCTGACGGGATGGTGTGAGAGGAGATCACCAACTGAACTGATGGCCTGCATGAAGGATCGGGTATTCTGGAGAAGCATAATAGCCAACGCCAGTCGGCACGGCACCTGATGATGATGATGATGATGATTTTGCTCTGGATATGAAGGGTCTTCTGATCTCCAGCCAACAAATACTTGGACCTGTTGAAGTTCAAGTGGGATTAAGTAGGCGCAAATAAATAAAGTGGAGGAGCCTCCAACAAATCTAGGAAAAAAAAAAAACATAAGACGCACAGTGTCATTAGGGGAGTATCCCAGGAGCACAGTTTCATTAGAGAAAGAAATATCGGGAGAGTACACTTTCATTAGAGAAAGAAATATCCCAGGAGCACACTGTCATTAGAGAAAGAAATATCCCGTGTGCACACTTTCATTAGAAAAAGAAATATCCCGGGTGCACACTTTCATTAGAGAAAGAAATATCGCGGGAGCACACTTTCATTAGAGAAAGAAATATCCCAGGAGCACACTTTCATTAGAGAAAGAGACATCCCGGGTGCACACTTTCATTAGAGAAAGAAATATCGCGTTAGCACACTTTCATTAGAGAAAGAAATATCGCGGGAACACACTTTCATTAGAGAAAGAAATTTCCCGGGAGTACACCTTCATTAGAGAAAGAAATATCGCGGGTGCACACTTTAATTAGAGAAAGAAATTTCCCGGGAACACATTTTCATTAGAGAAAGAAATATCGCGGGTGCACAGTTGTCATTAGAGAAAGAAATATCGCGGGTGCACAGTTGTCATTAGAGAAAGAAATTTCCCGGGAACACAGTGTCATTAGAGAAAGAAATATCGCGGGAACACAGTGTCATTAGAGAAAGAAATATCGCGGGAACACACTTTCATTAGAGAAAGAAATATCGCGGGAACACACTTTCATTAGAGAAAGAAATATCGCGGGAACACACTTTCATTAGAGAAAGAAATATCGCGGGAATAAACTGAGAATTGAACCTCAATCTCAGAACTCTCAAACAACCTTCTTGCCAATAATATATCAACGCCCTGACCGGTCGAACAGGAAATACTCCTTTAAAAAAAAAAAGTGCTCGTGGGATCATGTCTTTCATACTCTGTCTAATTACGTGACGCATACTATGAAAAGAACCCTCAAAAAGTAAAATAACAACATAAAATAAATAAATAATAAAAACAAGAAGCACTAGGAAAGTATGATACGAGTCATAAAGCCAAATTCAAAAGATGGGGTCTCCTGCCCCGGCAGATGTGAGAAACTCTGCCATAAATGCGCCTCAAAGCCAATGTTTGTGAAATCACCGGGAGTTCTTTGAAGTTTTGAGAGCAAAATAAGCACACTCTGTTTGCAAATTTTTTATTACCACAGTCAGTCCCGAGCCAAAAACTATGTCGTAGACTGACGGATTATGAGCTTGTTTGAGTGTGGCAGGTCCATATAGACATTTTATTTCTGAAGGCTTTTTCCACAGGTCATGCGCTTGTCGTTATGACCTGGGGGCGTATAATTTCTGCTGAGATCCGGGGCGCTTGATTTTCGGAAAGGTTATTAAGTTCGGGTCTTGGAAGTAGGATGGGCAGAATCGATAGATAACGCGGTTCTGTTGATCAATCTCGGATTTTAGGGTGTAGGATTGAGCCCCGCCCGCCATTTCCACTTTGTCGATTTCCACAGGCGCTACGGAGTTCAGGCACTGTCATGAGATCCTCTTATACTGTAGGAGACGGGAGCACATATGAGCTTGCGCTGATAACCCTTTAAAGTTTTCTTATCAATCAAAGGGCGAGATAATATCCGCTCTGTAGCCTAGAGCTGGCAAACTAAAGATGGCCAAGACCTTTCGTTATTTCATCGAAATGTTCACCGGAAGCAAGGTGTCCTAGCAGCCAGACAGAAGAGGCACGGGCATCGGCTTGATCTTTTGTCCTGGTGTGTCCTGGTGTGTCCTGCTGAGAAGCTTAATTTTGCAGCCTGTCTGATAGGACGCAAGGTCTCTTTTTTATGGCTTTGGCATGGCGGTCTGCTTTTCTTGTCATCATCATCATCAAGATCATCATCAAGATCATCATCATCATCATAAATATGATCATCACTAGACGAAAGACTACAGTTTTCGGATGTGAAGCTTCTAGTTACACTGGACAATCAACCGAAGGCAAAATTTGGTGCATGAAAACACTGACTGCTAGCACGAAACATTGATTGCTAGCACAAGAGCATTGATTGCTAGGGCGTAAGCATTGATTTATAGGGTGAAAACATTGATTGTTAGGTTGAAAGTATTGACTGCTAACATGAAAACATTTATTTCTAGCACGAAAGAATTAATTTCTAGCAAGAAAGCATTGATTGTTAGCAAAAAAACATTGATTGCTAGCACACAAAAATTGATCGTTGGCAAGAAAACATGGAATGCTACATCGAAAACATTGATTGCTGGCATGAAAGCAGTGACTGCTAGCACGAACGCATTGATTGCTAGCAAAATATTGTGAAAACATTTTTCTTTATCAAACGGCAAGCAAAACCTGATTATAATCAAATGTCATCATCAGCATCATTAGGTGCTGTGCCGACTTTCGTTGGCTATTATGCTTCTCCAGAGTACACGATCCTTCATGCACGCTATCAGCTCAGTTGGTGATCTCCTCTCACACCATCCCGTCAGACTGTCTACTATCATTTCTCTTGGTCTTCCTCTTGATCTTCTTCCTTCTATTTTTCCTGTTGTTATAATATTTTCAATGGCCCCTCTTCTCATTGCATGTCCTATGAAAGTACAGTGTCTCTCTCTTATCTTTTTGACAAGGTTTTTTGTCTCTCCAGCTCTTCTCATACATTCTTCATTAGTTATTTTTGCTGTCCAGGGGATTCACAACATTCTTCTAATAAACAACATTTCTACTGCTTCTAATGATTTTTATGCAGACCTGCCTTTTGTCCATGATCCATCCTTTCATGCCTTAGAGGCACATAGGGATATGGTGTTAGTGCCCATATTTTCCTTGACCTATAACAAGATAGGTTCAATACAGCATTTTAGGACTCGTTGTCTAACATTCATTGATAAGGATGTGTTAGCTAATATGTTTCTCACTCTTTGAAATGCAGTCTTTGCTTGGCCTATTCTGTTCCTAATTTCTGTTCTGCATTTCCCATCTGAGGTTATTACTGCTCCACGGTATTTGAATTTCTGCACCTGCTTTAGAATAGTTCCGTTTAATTGAATACTGCATGCTGGTGGATTCTGTTTCTTAGATATAACCATAGTCTCTGTCTTTTTGATGTTCAAAGTAAGGCCTTTCTGTTCACTTTCTTTGGCCACTTTATCCAAGAGATTTTGCAGGTCTTGTTGGTTCTCAGCTATCAGTACTGTGTCGTCAGCATACCGAAGGTTGTTAATATTGTATCCTCCAATTTTTATGCCTGGTTCTGTGATGATTGTTCTTAGAATATTCTCGATGTACAGAGAAGAAAGGTCTGGAGATAGTACACATCCTTGTCGCACCCTTTGTTTTATAGGTTGATATTTTCCAGTTCTATTTTCAACTCGAATTGCTGCTTCTTGGAGCCAGTATAGATGTTTTACAATTCTCAGGTCTTTGCCCGTCTATATTTATGTCTTCAAGCCCCAGCGGGGATATACTGATATCCTAAACACGCCGAGGTCTTCCGGTGAGAAAGTCCAACTCTAGACTAAACTGGTGCAACGAAAACCACGGTGTCACGCAATCCCGCTTCTGAGACTACCAAGAATACAGGTTCAAGCCCTGAGATACTCTGAACCTCCTGTGGTCCCCATGCGTAAATTCAGTAGGATCACAGTGCGGTCTTGGTGGTAGAAGCGAACGAAGAAGAAGAAGATGTCTTCAAGCATTTTAATAATTTTACTATGTTTCACCTTGTCAAATGCCTTGGTGTAATCATTGAAGCATAAGTAGAGATCTTTCTGTACTTCTAAAGCTCTTTCTGTTAGTGTTCGTAAAGCATAAATGGCATTGTGTGTTCCTTTCCCTTCAATAAATCCAAACTGTTCATCTGCTATTTCCATTTTTATCTTTTTCCTTGTTCTTCTCATACTTATTCTCAAAAGTAGCTTCGTTATGTGACATGAGAGGCTGATAGTCCGGTGGTCGTCACATTCCTTTGCACCTGGTTTCTTTTGTAGTGCTATAAACATGGATTTAATCAGGTCAATGGGAATATAACCACTGTTGTAAATGTCATTCAGTAACTTGGTTATTATTTTTATTCCTATCTCTTCTAGCGCCTCTATTTCTTCTATTGTTATATTATCAGGCCCAGTCGCTTTTCCTTTCTTCATATAATCAAATGTAAGGGTGAAATATAAAGAGAATATTGATTAGAAATGTACAACAAATGGTAACTGGTAACAAATATACAATAAATAGTAATTAGTAACAAATATTCAACAAATAGTAACTGGTAACAAATCTACAACAAATAATTTCTAACAAATATACAAATAATACTAATTAGTAACAAATATATAATAAATAGTAATTGGTAACATATATACAGCAAAAAAAAAAAAAAGTAAACTGATAAAGGTGCTTAATAAAAAGACATGAGAATTCAAAGTGAATGCGAGAGAGAGAGAGAGAGAGAGAGAGATAGAGACAGAGAGTCAGGGAGAGAGACAGATAGAAAAAGAGAGAGACACAAAGGGAGAGAGACAGAGAGAAAGAGAGATAAAAAGAGAGACAGGGAGAGAGAACGAGACAGGGAGATACAGAGAGAAGATGGAAGAGAGAGACAGAGAGATAAAGAGAGAGATAGAGAGAAGGACAGAGAGAAAGAGAGAGAGAGACACAGCGAGAGACACAGACAGAGAGAGACACACACACACACACAGAGTACTACTCATCGCTAACCCAGGAAAAGATAAAAATTCAAACTTCAAAATATAGTTTCTACTGAGTGCCTACTGCTTTTGCATTATCGTAAAATCGAAATATCGTTATTCGTGGAGGAAACGTCTGCATCTATTTCTGTGTATTTCTTGGTTAACTTTTTGTTATTCTTCGTTTATTTTCTTGTCGTACGAGTGTTTTAGATGAGAAGTCGTAAGTCAACAATGTTATTGGTGTCGTATAAAAAATGTAAACTACAGTTAATATTATTTGGAGTATTTATTCTTCACACAAAGAACTTTTTAGTACATAAAAAAATGTAAGTTATTTAGTGATGTCTTGTAATAATAAAAGGTGTGTCCAAAACGCATCATCATCATCATCATCATCATCATCATCATCATCATCATCATCATCATCATCATCATCATCATCATCATCATCATTATCATCATCATCATCATCATCATCATCATCATCATCATCATCATCATCATGCCTGGAGGCGTCAGCCACCATGTCTCTCCACAGTTTCCAAACTTTCGTGCTATCCATCAGTTCTATTGCTGTGCCCCCCCCCCCACGTCATTTTATCAAGGCCATCTCACATTTTCTCTCTTGGTCTACCTCTTCCCTTTCCTGCCTCTAATTCTGCCTGTTGTCACGATATGATGTCCGATTCCTTTCCTTCTCATTATATGGTTAATGAATCTAGACAGTCTGGCCCGTAGCGTGTTTATTCATGTTCGTTTCTCACTGGCTTTTCTTGGGTATTCTTCATGTGTTATTTTAACTGGGTTTTATTTTTAATTTTTAATACTCTTTGTAGGAAGTATATTTCTGTTGCCTCTATTGCTCTCGTTGCCGTTTTTGTTAACTCTTCCCGCGCCACAGAAAAAACACAGACGTTCCAATCCGTGCCACACGAAAAGCGCGGGTCTTGATATGTATAGGGGGTATAGTTGTAAAAGTGAATGTACAAAGTATTTCCACTTTAAAAGTATACATATTATGCATGAAAATAGTTGTAAATGTAAGAAGATTTCGTAAATGAAGAGTTGGTTTTTTTTTAGGAAAAAAGAAATAGTGTGATTATTTTAGCTGATAATTGTGTAGTGCTTACCATCGGCGATGCCTAGATGTACAATGTTCACCATCGGCGATGCCTAGATGTACAATGTTTACCGTCGGCGATGCCTAGATGTACATTGTTTACCATTGGCGATTTCCAGATCTACTTAAACTTTCGTCCGATCTCGTCGTGTGGTGGCATTCTCACTAAAACAATGTCTAAAACAGCCTTCTAACTACTTCTCCAGCCCATGATTCACTCTCATATACGCGTAGTAATACTACTTCGATATAGCATTTCAAGACTATTTTCCTAGTATCTACTGACAAAGATGGATTGCACAAAAAATTTTTTTTTCATTTTCTGAAACACTACCTCCGCCAGTCAGGCTGTTTTTGACCTCTGTGACACGCTCAGCATCTGATGTTATTGTTGTACCATGATACTTGAACTAGATTTTTACACTACATTCTAGTACGGGTTTCTTTCTGGACACGGCCATCATTTCTGTTTTCTTAGTGATCAGTGGCGATAGTCCTTTACATTCACATTCTGCCACTACTTTCACGACACAGGGAACATAACGAAAGGCGATGCTTCCATGTCTTCCCCAACGTTAGGTACCTAATATTTATTTATCCATTAAACTTATAACCTTGTGGGCGACCAGAGATCATCCAAGTAAACCTGACAAAACGAGCAACCATCTTTAGTTGCCCCAGAATTCAAAGCTGAAACGAAAGTACCCGGATGGTAAACATTTCAATGAACGATGTATACCGAAGCTGCGGCTCGGCCCGCTCATGAATCTCAGGTAATCTAACTTAATATTGACATGACAAAGTCAAAAATCGCAAATGGGCCATCAGCCAAACAATCTCTAAATGCGTCTATTTGCGCCTCAAACAGCACAAAATAGAGCCCGGTTTATTTTTCAGCTAAAGCAGAGCGAGGTACTAAGAATGGCTCACCGGAGAGGAGATAGAACAAGCAGACGATCTGAAGGCCAGTAGCAAAAGCGCGCTAAGTCGGCCATATTGTGAGGCGTCTGTAGCCTTAGCTCTTGTCACTGATGCTTTTATTATTATTATTATTATTAGACTTGTTGTTTCGATTTATATTTTAATTGTTGATATAAGTGCTGTTATTGCTCTTCTTCTTCTCTGGTGCTCTGAGGTCGTGTTCTTTGCAGGCGCTGCGTTGATGATGATGTAGAAACACAGTATCATGTCAGACTGGGAACAGGTTACAGTTGGCGTTATTTTCTGTCCTTGAGCGGGAAGTAGAGATTGTACAATACTTCTTTACCAGACTCCACCACCAAGGAGAAAGGAGACTACAGCGATTCCCGCCCCGTTAGCCAGGCTAGGTCTGTTACTGGGGGTACCAACGGAAGAGGTGAGTTAGGGTCTTGCTCAGCTGTGGTTCGCCAACCCTGACGCTATACTGTCAGATCGGACAGCGCCTTCGGTGTCTGTGATGATGATAGCTCGGTATCTATGATGACGATAGCTCGGTGTCTGTGATGATGATAGCTCGGTATCTATGATGATGATAGCTCGGTGTCTATGATGATGATAGCTCGGTGTCTATGATGATGATAGCTCGGTGTCTGTGATGATGATAGCTCGGTGTCTGTGATGATGATAGCTCGGTGTCTGTGATGATGATAGCTCGGTGTCTGTGATGATGATAGCTCGGTGTCTGTGGTACATTTTCTTGTCATTAATGCTTTTATATAGTGTAATTATTGTTCATTATTATTATTATTATAATTGTTTCAATTTATATTTAACTATTGATATTACTTCTGTTATTGCTATATATCATCAGTATTATTATTACTATTATTACTGTTGTTGCTGATTTTGTTGAGGATTTTATCAGTATTGTATTGCTGTTACTATTGCTGTTTCTGATGTTGCATCTTATTATTACTGATTTATTAATTGTTACCGTTATTTCTCTTATTGATGTTATTGTTGTTGTTGCTATTATTATTTCCGTTACCGATGTTATAATTATTGTTACTATAGGATCATAGAGCAAAATGATTAACTATAAATAGATTTGGCAGGGTTAAAGTTTAAGGGTCAGCGTGCACTCATGTGATTTCGTGCAGGGAAACTATCCACGGCACAGGCTCCACTGATGAGAAGACTTCCACCAGACTGCTACAGCAGACTCTGTAAATAGCTGGGGGTAAGGCTTTTGCGATTAGGCCATGAATAATATCTTGACCAGAAAATGAAAATCTTTTTTTTTTTTTTTGGGACTAGACCATGATACTGTCTTGACCAGAGCATGACAATATCTTGTCCAGAAAACGATAATACCTTGTTCAGAGTGTGATAATAATCTGGCCAAGAGACGTGATAATATCTCGCCCAGGGGCATGATAATATCTTCCCAAGAGAGTGATAATATTTTGCCAGGGCATAATATCTTGAATTGGGCATGATGCTTGACCAGAGCATGATAATATCTTGCGCAGAAAGATGATATCTTGACACCATTATGATAGTGCCTTGCCCAGGAAATCATAAAATATTGCCCGAAATATAGTAATATTTTGATCAGAACACTTTTTTATCACTTCACTCTCTAGTGCATTAGAGAGGTCACGGGAATTGTGAAAACTAACATCATACGCCATAACCGTCTTAATGGCATGAAAAATGGCTACCGTAAGCTACATAAATTAGGTCATAAAATTTAAGCGTAGACTTCTATTTCTCATTTTCTTCTTCCTTTTCCAATCACTTCTTAGGAAAATTATTTGGGGTGAAGAAGGCTACTAGATTTGTCAGTCATAGCTGACATTCTAGTGTAAGGTTTGGTGAACCATAACTGATATTCTAGTATAAGGTTTGTTGAACCATAACTCATATTCTAGTCTAAGGTCTGGCGAATCATAACTGATAATATAGTGTAAGGTTTGACAAACCATAACTGACATTCTAGTATAAGGTTTGGTGAACCATAACTGACATTCTAGTGTAAGGTTTGGCGAATAATAACTGATATTCTAGTGTAAGGTTTGGCGAACCATAACTGACATTCTAGTGTAAGGTTTGGCGAACCATAACTGACATTCTAGCGTAAGGTTTGGTGAACTATAACTGACATTCTAGTGTAAGGTTTGGCGAATCATAACTGACATTCTAGTGTAAGGTTTGGCGAACCATAACTGACATTCTAGTGTAAGGTTTGGCGTACTATAACTGACATTCTAGTGTAAGGTTTGGCGAACTATAACTGACATTCTAGTGTAAGGTTTGGCGAACTATATCTGACCAAGACATTGTCCCGTCTCTCCCGTTGGTTCCCCTAGTTTACAGGCCAAGCCTGACTAAAGGGGTAAAGATCTCCATGGTCCATATGGTGGTGGAGTCTGCTTAAGAAGCAATGCACATCTCCTGCTCTGCTTTTTCTCCACTCCGGGATTGAACAAACAGACGCCATAACCCGCTCCCAATCCGACACGATGATATGTCTCAACATCTTCGTATCGGTTGCAAAGAACATCAAGCTCGCAGTTCCAAGAAGAAGAAGAATCAGAACGAACGAACCAACGGACGAATAAATAATAATAATAATAATAAGAAGAAGAATAAAAGAAGTGATCAAGAAAATAAGTCAGGTAAATAAAATAAACTGAAACTCAAGCAACAGATATTTCGAGTTATTTATTCACAATAATTATGACAGCGCTCAGAGACAAGGGATACACATGTAAGGATGCAGAGAATAATTCCAAGAACAGGGATGACTGGAGAGCCTTTATCCGTGGCCTATGCTCTCGAAGGGAGTGAAAGGCGATGATGACGATGATTCACAATATTTTTGTTCAAGAAGAGAATCAGAGATGGCTCCTGCCTCAGTGAAGCTCTTGTTTGTAAAAATAAAATGGCTTTCCCTGATTGATCTGTAACGAGTTTTTGAAATCTGCATGTCTTACTATGGCCGCATTCAGTTTATACATATTTTCTCGCCCTAGCTCTAAATTTGTGACAGGAAAATGCTTTCTCACCGGATCAAGTTCGCGGCCCAGTCGGAACAATGCGGCACCATCACCTCCATTGTTAGCCATCAGACCACGGAGTTCGGTCTTGGATATTCTGAATAGCTGGTCTGCGGGATCGTGGGTGTCAGCTTACAGAGTTCTCCTGTCATGCGCAGTGGGGAGATTCTTTGAGTGACACTGCTAAAAGAGGGGTGTAATTTTCCTTCCTCACGGTCGAGTGCGGTCGCCTACGAGTGTAGCACAGAACAAGGGAATGTAGCATCCAATAAACAGTTCTACCCGCAGTTGGTAACAGCGAAGTCTGCGCATAGTTCCGTGTTAGAGAGCACACAAGTGTGTGTGTTTGTGTGTGACTTACTCTGGAAAAATTTCTAGACGAAGTGCTTTAGACGTGAAGAAAATTACTTCTTGTACGTGTAAAATCTCCATGTAACTGCGAGCTGATGTTCTTTGCAGCCGATGCTATGAAGATGTTGAGGTACCGTATCGGCTTGGAAGCGAGTTATGGGAACTATTTTTTTTTTAGTCTGCTAAAAAAATCAGGGGGTGTGCAATGCTTCTTTAGCAGACTCCACCACCATGGGGATCATGGCGATCACTGCCCAGTTAGTCAGGCTAGGCCTGTTACTGGGGGTACCAACGGAGAAGTGGGACAGGGTCTTGGTCAGTCACCCTGACTCTAGCATAACAGATATGGATCGCTGAGTGCCTCATCCGACTGTATCTTCACCCCCACGTGAAGAAAGTTTAAATAGAAAGAAAACTGCCTTGAATCCAGATTTAGACTCAAGTAGGGCGAACTGTGTACTGCTCTATGGAAGTGAATGCTGGAAGATCACCAAAACTGTAGAAAACAAACAAAATTCTTTCCAGACTAAATGTTTGCGAAGAATTAGAAGAATATTTTGTCCAAACACCGTAAGAAATAACATCCTGTTGGCAGAAATGCAAAGGAAGCAACTGACAGCAATTATTGAGGAAAGGCGCTGGCGATGGTTGGGACATGTGTTTCGGATGACTGACTAAGATGTACACCGCAGGGGGAACATAAGTAAGGGTAGACCCCAGGAGACATGGAGAAGAGCAACAGAGAGAATGTTGAGCACTAGAAGGCTCACTTGTGCAAGAGCTGGAAAAAAGGTAAAGGACAGGTGTTTGTGGAAAACCCTTGCGAAAGCCCCATGTGCCTTGGGCACTTAAGGTTCAGAGAGAGAGAGAGAGAGAGAGAGAAGTGAAGCTGTGCAAATGCCTGTCCTTTCCTTTTTTTTCGCTCTCTTGCTCAAGTGAGCCCTCTGTTGCTCAACATCCTCTCTGTTGATCTGCTCCACGTCTCCTTTGGTCTACCCTTACTTCTGTTCCCCTGTGGTGTCCATCTTAGTGCTAGTTTTGGTATTGAGTCGTCAGCCATCTGGAACACATGTCCCAACAATCGCCAGCGTCTTTCCTCAATAATCGTTGTCAGTGGCTTCATCTGCATTTCTGCCAATAAGATGTTATTTCTTACGGTGTTTGGCCAAAATATTCTAAACAGCCCCACTTAGAACCTATATATATATTTTCCCATGGCTGTCCATGGTATTCTCATCAGTCTACTTTGGAACATGTATACATCTCCGCTGCTTCCAGTCGATTGTGTGTGTTCTTGGTTACTATTTATGTATTGGATCAATAAAACATTACAGGTTCGATGTAGCACTGAATAACTCTCAATATCGCAATGTCGTAAAGCCTGGGTTGTTTGTATTCAGCAGATGGCACGTAATACCAAGCTGATGACACAACCGTGAGCCATCAATAATGCACCATGGACGATAGGATGATAACCTCCACCGTGAGAGGGTTAAATCTTTCATACATGTACTCTGCTCTGTAAAGGGGGGCGGGGGGGGGGATGAAACAGTATGTCCTGTACTGAGTGCTAAATACATATGTTGACTGTGTCATACTGCGGTGTAATGATTAAGTTGTAAATATGCAGTAACAACACAACGAACATTTCCCTGTGATGATATGCTCTTCACAGGACAAACCCAGGACGTTCACAAACTGGCACGTAGGATTATCATTCAAGAGCGTATTATCCTACCGCTCACAACCGTTCATTACATGATGATGATGAGGATGGTCGAGCAGACAAAATACATCAAGTGACGTCTCCAGCAATATAGAATTCCATCATGAATAAGATTTTGGGCTGCTGGCTAGCTAATACTAAGTTAGCGCCATGAGAATCAAGTAACGTTCATCTATTCACACACTTCAAACTTACACTACCATTTCTAGCAAGACAACACTAGCACAACATCCACGTTTCCCAGTCAAACTCCGAATGATCTGAGCTGAAACTTTCATCTCACACCCAGACCACAAAACATAATTGTCAGGAGCAGGGAATGAACTTGAAGTCACGGACAAAACAATCTAGAAGATTCTACAAAACACACAACCATCATGGGCCTAACTCTGAGATATTGATTCAGAGTTATATCAAGGGTTAGACACTCTTGACCACACTCTGTCACGAGAAGACGATGTCTGACCTGGCAGTCAGCGATACACAGATGACATGCTAGTGTCAGGTTTGGCGAATCATAGCTGACCAAGACCCTGCCCCATCTCTCCCGTTGGTTACACCCCCCGCCCCAGTAACTGACATAGATTGGCTAACGGAGCAGGGATCGCCTTAGTCCACATAGAGCTGAGGATTTTTCTGAAGAAGTACTGAGTACCCTGGCTTTTTTAGCTTCAATCTGAGGCTGAACAAAAATAGCTGCCCTAACCTCCCCCCCCCTCTCCAAATCCGAGACGAAGGTGTGCCTCAACATCTTCAGCGCATCAGCTGCAAAGAACACCAGGTAGTAGTTCCAGGCAGGCAGTAGACAAGACTTCACGCCACTCAGAATATCCATACACCGGAAAATATGGGCACTAACACCGCATCCCTATGTGCCTCTTAAGGCATGACAGGATTACCTTTACCTTTACAATACTCCACAACGTGGCAGCCATATTTCAGGATTGCAAGGAACTGCTGTAGGGAGTCGAATCAACTACACAACTCCCTAGGTCATCAGAGGAGGAACTATTCTTTCTCTCTCTCTCTCCCCTGCCCCTCCCCCCCCCCCCCCAACCTGCCTCGCAACTCCTCAGACACATTTCTGAGCCTTAATTCCTGACACGGAATCTGTAGGAAGGGTGTCACTTTGACCCAAGACTGCCACATTTGTTTTAGTTATTGAATTCTTCTTATTTTAAAAATAAAGATTATTCATTCATTCATTCATTCATTCATTCTCTATTATATATATATATATATATATATATATATATATATATATATATATATATAGTTACTTTTGTACTGAGTGTAACGAAACGTATATGTTATATTTTATTTTATTGTATGTCTCTCTGCCTCAGTGTTAGTTATGTCTGTTATATGAGCAGCATATTTGTAGAATTTCAGGAACAGAGTGAAAGTTGTATGATAAAGGGCAGAGTGTCAGACGGGCCTGCGTGCCCAATTCTTAACCCTTTGAAAATAAAGTCTGTTCGTTCGTTCGTTCGTTCGTTCCCCTCCCCGTTTCATTCTTTTTTAAGAAGACAAAATAACAAGGAGAAAGGAGATTAAAAAACCAGGACGTATTTAAGGCTCTACAACGTTGTCATGTTTAAAAGCATTTTGTTAAAAAAAAACCCACACAAAAAACCACACACACACACACTCAACTGCACTGATAATAGCATGGAAACTATAGCCATGATTGTAATTTTTCTTGTTGATGTATATTCTTCTAGCAGTCATTAGCACTGCTGATTACTCAATCATTAGCGCTGCTGATTACTCAATCATTAGCGCTGTTGGTTACTCAATCATTAGCCCTGTTGGTTACTCAATCATTAGCGCTGTTGGTTACTCAATCATTAGCGCTGTTGGTTACTCAATCATTAGCCCTGTTGGTTACTCAATCATTAGCCCTGTTGGTTACTCAATCATTAGCCCTGTTGGTTACTCAATCATTAGCGCTGTTGGTTACTCAGTCATTAGCGCTGTTGGTTACTCAGTCATTAGCGCTGTTGGTTACTCAGTCATTAGCGCTGTTGGTTACTCAGTCATTAGCGCTGTTGGTTACTCAATCATTAGCGCTGTTTATTACTCAATCATTAGCGCTGTTGGTTACTCAGTCATTAGCGCTGTTGGTTACTCAGTCATTAGCGCTGTTGGTTACTCAGTCATTAGCGCTGCTGGCTACTCAGTCATTAGTGCTGCTGGCTACTCAGTCATTAGTGCTGCTTGTTACTCAGTCATTAGCGCTGCTGGTTACTCAGTCATTAGTGCTGCTTGTTACTCAGTCATTAGCGCTGCTGGTTACTCAGTCATTAGCGCTGCTGGTTACTCATTCATTAGTGCTGCTGGCTACTCAGTCATTAGTGCTGCTGGCTACTCAGTCATTAGTGCTGCTTGTTACTCAGTCATTAGTGCTGCTGGTTACTCATTCATTAGTGCTGCTGGCTACTCAGTCATTAGTGCTGCTGGCTACTCAGTCATTAGTGCTGCTTGTTACTCAGTCATTAGCGCTGTTGGTTAAACTGACTATGGCCTGGGATGACACTGCAGGCGAATCCTGGACGTCTCTAACCACTGTAGTGACCAAGCACTTAATTCTTTGCTATTCTATACATTGTGTTCAGGCACGGAGTAGTTCCTACCAGTTGTAGTTAACATTTGTTCACGTTCTCACATGTTTGTTCACAACATGCTCGGGCAACATTTTTGTGTTCGGCGGACCAAAAATATAACAAACTTGTCCCATTTTCGCGCGGACCACGAACTCACAAAATGCACAGTATATATATATATATATATATATATATATATATATATATATATATATATATATATATATATATAGAAAGAGAGAGAGAGATTAAAGGAAGGAAAAAAAGAAGAGAGAGAGAAATATTATTAAGCTATCAAACCAGACAGTTGTAATTCTCCAATACAAAACGAATATTGTCAAGTTTTCTAGACAATTGTAAGGTTTTCTAAAAGAAACTTTTAAAAAGTTACCGCATGCCGTATGTAGCCCGCGGGCAAAGAGTTGCCCATACGTGATTTACAACATTCCACTCGTTGTCTCTCAGCTTCTCAAGTCTCCGCCTCTGACTGCTAACTGTGCACGAACTCTGACAACAGCCAGACAGGCTGTTCGCGGTCCAGCGTGGCTGATCAAAGAGACAGACGGACCAACCAGAAGTCTCCATGCTGTCAAACCTAACGTAATATCGGGTAATAGTCTCTCAATATAGCCCCAACCAGGGATCAAAAGACGTTTGATATTCTAGAACCTCATCGATTAGTGACCACCTTCTTAGGAGCTTCTCTGGAGTAGTAATGTTACACCCCTACCCACCACCACCCACCCTCACTTTCCCTTTTTTTTCTTAATATTCTACATAATTTGGTTTAGCTACACATTCCCACCCATGACCCAAGCGGGCTCCAGCTTGGGAACCGTCGAGCTAGCATAGAAAAGTCACATGTCGGGCGGAATGTGCGCTACGTATAACCTTACCTATGTGCCTCACATGTTTAACGTTAACCCTCTGCGGGCGGCGACGGCGGGGCAGGGGGAGAGGGGAAACGAGGAATGTTATCATAAGTCCCCCTTTTGTCCCTTCCCCGAATACCTCTTACAGGTTCATGAACTAATGTCAATAGTGGGGACACTAAGATGTTCATGAATTTCAAGGACTGCTCCCCCACGACTGTTTCTGCAGTGACAAATACTAAAATGGGGATTTCATGTTCAAGGCGAAATGAATTTTGTCTTACAGGAAGTGGCTAAGATTAAAGGCCGTTTATTTTTAACATATGCTGACCTGCTTCACGGTTGTGCTATGGTTAATATAGAAACACCCCCCCCCCCCCCAAAAAAAAAAAACCAAAGTAAAAAACAACAACAACAATAGCAAAAGCCTCAGCTTTTTATGGTACGTTCTCATGGTTTGAGAAGTGGGACTTGAATTTATAGCGTAAAATGGGAACATCTAGAGAATATGGATTTCGAAACTCTTCGGGATGTAACCAGTGGAAAAACAGAACCTGAGACTATTTCGAGAATATCGATTTGGAAACTCATCATTATGTAACCCGTGGGAAAACAGAACCTGAGACTATCAGAAAAGAATGTCACTGTTTGACGTTAAATTCCAGTGAAATATAGTTTCAGATTGTAATGTCACTGGTTTGGTGCCTCGGTGGTGTAGTGGTTAGTGCACTCACCTGCCGACCACAAAGTCCCTGGTATGAGTCAGTACTGGGGCTGAATCTGTAGAGGCCGACTAGCATCGGGGAGTACCTGGGGTTTCCCTGGGAAATTAAAAGCAGCGACGACAGGTGCTGACCTCTCTGTCTGAGAATAATATGGCTTGAGAAGCCCATTACCACTTCAGGTCCCTGCTATGTGTGTACAGCAGTAAACACATACAAGTTAATTGTTGAAATAAATAAGACTAACCCGGAATCTAGGAAAGACAATCATGGAAGAGTGCGTGGTGGGGAAAAGAGAGAGAGGAAGACCAAGGCGAAGATGGCTGCAAAACACTGTTGATAATCTGCGAATTGATGCATCAGCAGCAGGCCATCTTGCTTACAACCGAGAGGCGTACAGGAGAGCTATTAGGGAGACAAAGTTCTGCAAGGGACATGCAAATGACTGACTGACTGACCGACTTGGAACAATATACTATACATAGAGCTTTTCGGAAGTAATGGAAATGGGGGAGGCGGATCACGCAAGAGGTGGACGGATGGAACATCATAAACTTTGAAAGTTTTCTTTATGAAGCTAAAACTGGAGTCCGTCAAGAAAAGCATTCTTAGATACAGCAAGATACATGATTCTTCTTATTCTTCTATGTCCATGGAAATGCGAAGGTGTTATCTTTGTAGACGATGCGTTGACGATGATGAGGTCCAGCATCAGGTAAGTTTAGGAGTGGGTTATGGCAGCTATTTTTTTTCAGTCCCTAGGTGGAACCAAAACAAGCTATCAAGTGGAACACAACAGGCCAAAGAAAAAGAGGCAGACCACGTGAAACTCTGAAGAGGACATTATTAAGAGAGGCCAAATTAACAGGTATAAAATCCTTTGATGAGGTTGAAAGACTCGCCGAAGACAGAAAAAATTGGCGAACTACTTTGCGAGCCCTATGTGACGTTTAACGGCACGGGAAGGATATAAGATATAAGATAAGAAGGTGGAACCTAAAAGGAGAGGGATGTGGCAACAATTCTTTAGAAGACTTCACCTCCATGGGGACTATGGAGATCCCCGTCCCGTTAGCCAAGTTAAGCGTTTTACAGACGGTACCAACGGGGTCTTGGTCAGCTATGGCTCGCCAACCCTGACGTTAGCATAACGGCTTTGAGTCGCTGACTCCATAGTCCCCTTACACGAGGGAAAGACAAGTTATAGCAAAACAGACGTGACTCTCGTAGTTTGGCAAGGCAAAGATCAAGAGGAGTTGAGGCTTGTCTTGCCTGTGGTAATGAGCCTCACTGAGTCGGAAAGCTGCTGAAATCAGCTGCTCAAGGAAGAAGACGATATATACAGTATATGTAAATGTTTTTGCTTTCAATTATCTCTTTCGGGAGCATTCTTTAGTAAAGTTAATGACGTATAAACGAGAGTACGTGTCTATATTACTTACAAACATCTGCCGGAAACTGTGATTATAAATGCTACTGAAAATGTTATAAACACACATTTCGTGAGTATCTCCCCCCTCTCCCCAAAACACACACACACACACACAAACACAAAAGGCACTAAATTAAAAGATTTTGAAGATAACATGAACACTCTTAACAAAAAAGCTCAATACAGAATTTAAAATTTTAACCTTTAACTTCCTATTCACACGCGAAGCATGACAAACATTCAAGACGAGAATACAAAGACAAAAGATGGCTAATCTTGTATCATGATGCTCACATCCGGTCCCAGAAGTTGTAAGAGACAAGCTCGTTTTATTGAACTTTGAATGCCATCCTGGAACTAACATCGGTTTCTGAAGATTGCAGAGTTTACCAAAAATATCGTCTTGAAGAAGAACAAGGCTTCTTCCAGTAATGTCGCCGAGTTTGGAGGAAGTCTGAATTGTTTAAAGTTGCCTGAAGGCATCATCTACGAGGCGAGCTTTCATATTACTGTCTCAGATTGCCTTGAAGGAGCAGTTGGCTTGATTGGATCCGTCTAATCAAGCGCGATATTATACGGCCATCATGGGACATGTCTGGTGTGGTTAATGAGACTTTTCCTCCCAAACTTAGCGATTAAAATAATTGGAAATGAAGAATGGGCGTACATTTGTTTGAAAAAGCATGCGAAGTTGTAAACCGAAAAACCGTTAAATGAGAGTTAGCTAGTATATTCTTCTTCTTCTTCTTCTTCGTCGTCGTCGTCGTCTTCTTCTTCTTCAGCTTTCCGAGCCATTAAGGCTCATTGATGCAGATAAGGTTCATCTCCCTTCCTCTCTATTCCTAATCTTCTCTGTCCATTTGGTGACCAAATCTGTTGAGCATTTATAGCTTCATTTGTGTACCTCTTTCATCTATTGAACATCTATAGTTTTCTTTATATATTTCTTTTATCTGTTGAACATCTACAGTTTTCTTTATATACTTCTTTTATTTGTTGAACATCTACAGCTTTCTTTACATTGTTCCTTTTTATCTTTTGAACTTTTATAGATTTATTTTTTTCCTTTTTGTTTTTCTCTTATTTATTTGTTTATTTATTTACTTTTGTATGTGTGTGTAAATCTGAAGAACTTCTATAGTTTTTCTCTTGTTTTTTGTTTTATTCGCTGAACTTCTATAGTTTGTCCCTTCTTTTATCTGCATAACTTCTGTAGTTTTCTATTGTTTTTTTTTTTATCTGCAGAAATTCTAGTTTTTCCTTTGGTTTCTGCAGAACTTCTGTAGTTTTTCTAGTGTTGTTTTAAATCTGCAGAAATTATATAGTTTCCATTGTATTTTTATTTTTCCATGCTGAACTACTGTCCCTTTGTTTGTATCATCAAAACAAAAACAAAAAAAAAACACTTTTGAACCTCTTTAGTTTTTCATCTTCTTTCTTTCTTTGCAGAATCTGTTCATCTTTCCGAGTGTCATTAGCTATCTGACCTTATTCCAAACTGTAGCTCTCATGTGCTGCTTCATGCAAGTCCTTCTTAAGTGCTCTCTGTGTATTATCTTTTTCCATTATTATTATTATTATGATTATTATTATTATTTTGTGTATCATTGATGTGAATTTATATTCTGTCCTCTTTTCCTATCTCTTTGTTTTGTATTTTTCTTTCTTTTTCTTTTTAATGAGTAAGATGCAAACCGAAACGTTACGCTGTGCGCTTATTAACTGATAAAGCTTCTACCTTTGTTTCAAATAGTTTTAACATCTTGTTATCCTATATTTTTATTACAGTAGCTTAGTGTAAATGTGTATATATGCGTATACAGTTTGATATATCATTAGCATCATCAGTCCTCTGTACTCCCAAAGGAGCATAAGGCATCGCAAAGGTTCTCCAGCCAATCCTGCTTTAAGCAGGTCGGGATACCCCCAAACCATGTCTTTCCCCGCTTTCTTCAGTTCTTCCTGTATTGTGCATCCCCATGTCCCCAGTGGCCTGGCCTGATTATGTTTTCCTTGGGGTGTCCGAGTCAAGGCGGTGTTTTATGTTCTCGTAATTATACGAGAAAGCTATTCCTGTGTTACCTAGAAGCCCAGTGAGAGACCATCGACCCGCTGAATCCTGGACCACATGAGGAATACGAGGAAAGTCACAGCAGCCTACTTCTTATCTGTCAGAGTGGACACCACTTCTTCTTCTTCTTCTTCTTCTTCTTCTTCGCCTCTAGGCCGTAAAGCCCAGCTCTTACCGCTCACTCATGACCAAAGTCACTGGACACAAAAAAAAAAAAGAAAGGGAACTTTGCTGCAGGTTGACCCAGATGATTTTTTAATGAAGCAAAGAAGGGCCCATCAAAACATCATTATCTTTATATGCGACCTGTCCAGGGATGCTTGGTGGCCATGGTGCACCCGACTAAAATGAATCCTGTTCAACTCTTGATGTTATCTAAACATTTACATTGCTCTTTTTCTTTCAGTTTTTCACCTAGTTTAGTTTTTTCGGTGTTATATTTATGACGTTCGATACGAATTTTCGTGAAAGCGCTGTCTGTTTTTTTTTGCAATCAAAGACCTATAGCTGATATGGTGTTGTCAGGGGGATACCAAGCATTTATGACAAAGACTGTCCCACCTTTCCATTGGTACCACCAGTAACAGGCCTAGACTGGTTAACGGGGCAGAGATCACCATAGTCCCCATGGTCGTGGAGTCTGATAAAGAAGTACTGTACTCTCTCTCATTTGTTGTTTCCCTTGCTTGTTTCTGTAGCAGTCTGATAGCTTTTTTTTTACCAGATAGGGTTGCTGGCCCTATGTCGAACCATCCTTAGTCGCCTTTTACGATCATGCGTGGTAGGGTACAGTGGTCCTATTCTTTGCAGATCCCGGGTACCACACGGAGGAAGTACGGTACACTTTCTGCTTTTTATCTGCACTCAGATACTGAAAAAACAAAAATAGCTGTCATTACCCGCTACCAACCCTAGACCATGCTATGCTTCAACATCTTCACTGCATCTGCTACAAAGAACATCACCTAAGAGCACTAGGGAAGCAGCAGCAGTGGTAGTAGTAGTATTAGTAGTAGTAGTTGTTGTTGTAGTAATAGTAGTATAGCAGTAGCAGTTGTAGTAGTAGTAGTAGTAGTAGTAGCACCAGTAGTAGTAGTAGTAGTAGTAAGAGCGGTAGGAGCAGGAGCAGTAGTAGTAATAGTAGTAGCAGCAGTAGCAGTAGTAGCAGTAGTAGTAGTAGTAGTAGCAGCAGTAGTAGTAGTAGTAGTAGTAGTAGCAGCAGTAGTAGTAGTAAGAGCAGTAGGAGCAGGAGCAGTAGTAGTAATAGTAGTAGCAGCAGTAGCAGCAGTAGCAGCAGTAGTAGTAGTAGTAGGAATAGTAGGAGTAGTAGTAGTAGTAGTAGGAGTAGTAGTAGTAGTAGTAGTAGTAGTAGTAGTAGTAGTTGTTGTTGTTGTTGTTGTTGTTGTAGAAAAAGAAGAAGAAGAAGAAGTAGAAGAAGTTCAGATATGAATTGCTAGGGTCAGAATAACCGAAATAAAGTTTTAATTTAACAACGTGTTTGCAAACTCCTCCCGGATTAACCCTCCCCCTTTAGCTCCATCATTTGTGTCCCAGTCCCTAAGAGGCTATTGGCACCCTCGGTCAACTCACCAACCCCCCGGGGGACATGCTCTCTTAGACCGTTCCACGCTTATTCTATCTTCTGTCCTTAGCCCCGTCACATTTCCATTAACCAACCTTGGGGGCTGCCAGGGTTTTGGATCATCTTACCCCAACCTCTTCAGCCCGAGTGGCTGGCCCAATTAAGATCGTCAATTAGTCCACCAACTCGCCACAAGTGAGGAGTACAAAAACATAAAAAAGGGACATCCTATACAGCCTAGAGGACAGGGACCTTCCAGCAGATCTGATCACTCTTGCCCGGTCACGTTCAGATACCTTGGGATAACGACGCGATATCGGAAACTGACTTTCTGAAGCCGAACATTAATTAAAGCTATCAGATTGGACGAAAACGTGCTCTCATTCATGGCCCAGGGGCGCTACAGCTCCACACCACAAGTAGGGGAACTCGGTTCAGGATACAATTTGCGGGAGCTCGGCTGTGTTAAGTTTCATACGGGTAATTTTCTTGGTCCGTTAGTGTAAAACTTTGAACGGGGAAAGAAATGAACGGGCCACCGGCTAGCGTAAACATCGTTACTTGTTATCACGTATTCAGTCAGTCAGTCAGTCAGTCAGTTGTATGTCCCTTGCGGAACTTTGCCTCCCTAACAGCTCTCCTTTAGGCCTCTCTGTTGTAAGTAAGATGCCCTGCTGCTGATGCATCCATTTGCAGATCATTAACGATGTCTTGCAGCCATCTTCACCTTGGTCTTCCTCTTTCTGTTTCCCATTATGTATCCATTCAACACGGTCTTCTCCAGAATATCATGAAGTTTAATGTGTCAAAAGTATATTTTAGTTTTCTTTGTTTAATCCTCTTTACTAGTCAGCCTTCTTCAATTTTAAGTTCTTGTGGTATGGATATATCTGTCCTTTTTTGTGTCCATGATATTTGAATAACTCTTCCCATAGCATTTACATTCAAAGGCATTTATGTGTTTCTCAGCTGTTTTGTTAAGTGTCCAGGTCTCACAGGCATATG
Source organism: Achatina immaculata (assembly GCA_009760885.1). Classification (NCBI taxonomy): domain Eukaryota; kingdom Metazoa; phylum Mollusca; class Gastropoda; order Stylommatophora; family Achatinidae; genus Lissachatina; species Lissachatina immaculata. The sequence continues at coordinate 33,096,550 of CM019699.1, read as the reverse complement.
CTGCGATGGGAAAGATGCATGCCCTTAAAAGTCTTATTTTTGTAGTTCTGTCTGTTCCTCTCCACAGATTTTTTTAGTTCTTTTACTTTCTGAAGAAATATAAATGTCCTCCTCTTAATTTCCCTCATTGTATCTCGATTATTAGTTAGAGTGATCCAAGATATTCAAAACTCTCAACTTCTTCCAGTTTTCCCTCATTGATACATATTTCGGCTACCTTATTTGTTTTGTCAGTTGTCATCAATTTAGTTTTCTTCGCATTAAGATAGAATACTTAATTACTGAAGACCATACTAGAAGGAAAATTGGAAAGAAAAAGAAGAAGAAGAAGAAGAAGAAAGAGAAGAAGATAAGAGGTGTAGATGGGAAGATAACATAATGGACAGGACACAGCCTGGCTGAGGGCACCATCAAGAGGAGGGAGCGGATAAACTGAAGATTCATTACTGCCAACCTTCGTTCTGGAGAATGCGCATGATGATGATGAATATGATGATGATGATGAATATGGTGATGATAATGATGATGATGATGATGATGATGATGATGATGATGAATATGATGATGATGATGATGAATATGATGATGATGATGAGATGATGATGATGATGATGATGATGAATATGATGATGAATATGATGATGAAGATGATGATGATGATGATGAATATGATGATGATGATGATGATGATGATGATGATGATGATGATGATGATGAATACGATGATGATGATGATGATGATGATGATGATGATGAGAAAACCCCACTAATAACCTTAATATACAGTAGGATTTATTTGCTTGATTCCATAAAACTATCGGGGGATAATTTTGGATTATTTGTTCTTCAAGCTTTCACAATCTGATCTATAATCTGATCCATCTTTTCTAAGTTCAAATATGGGACACCCACTCAGTTTTGTGAAGTTAGGTTTATATTTTAATCTAAAATTAAAATCAGTGGATTAGGTTTATAACTCGACTTGCAGTGTGTACCAATCAGGCATTACTTGTCGGCACTTCTCTGCATGGTCAGTTTTGTTCAGAATAACTTTTCCAATAAGATAATTTTTCTGGGTATTTCAGAACACAGATGAGTGTTTTAAAATACGGGACATTTAGGTGTCCAGGCTGATGCAATACGATTCCCCGAACAAATCCTTAAAATACGGGGCTGTCTCTGTAATAATATGGAACGGTTGCCAACTTTACATGGGAAGCATAAGTTATCTTGCTGTGAATATGGGGCAGTTATCTGGGCCAACAATCAGCCATACCTGGCCTTGTTCTATCGCATTTCTTGCAGGTAATCTCACAGGTAGCTCATGATCCTCTGTAGCCTGGTTTAAACAAACCCGCGAGACCAAAAAAAAAAAAATACCAACGACCAGGCAAATTACAACAAAGGCAACGCCCAATGCGGATTAATACTGCCGAAAACCCACTGACATTTTTCACAAAAATTCTGCTCACTACAATTTCTGTAACCGTTAAGTCTGAGCTGTACAGAGAAATAATCTATCAAAACCAGTTACTTCTACCCCTACGCCAAAATCCCCAGATTTCCACCTCACCCTTTTCTTAGGCCCATTGTAGGATTTAGCGGAGTCTGACGAACGAATAACAAAAACGACAAACCTACCTAGAGTATTATACAGTTAGATCTGGAAATTGAACATGAAATATGCTGTTCTGTTGGTTTCTATATCTGACACGAAAATCATAGGATGAGAAGAGTAGCGACCTATGTATTCAACTCGACGTCTCAGGAGCTAGTTGTCGAGGGCTAAAAATGTCGAGTAATTACAGCAAATGGGAGGTAGTTGACGGGGCTTGTGTGTGTGTGTGTGGATGCTTGTTTCAGGGCGACAGGGCGGATGTTATGATGGCGATGTGTGTGGTTGTGTTTATGTGTACAAGTAGTTAGCCATTGGGAAGTGGGTTGGGAGCTGGGGGAGGGGGAGGAAGGACATTGGAGAAGTGGTTACTAGCGTGTGTCTCTGATATTAGATTATGTTGGACCAACCCACCCCCTCCTCCAAAAGGGTCCCATAGCCCGGAATGCCGCATGCCCCGTGGGGCCGTCACCTAGATGTGACAGGTTGATAATGACTTGTATGTCTGCACCTTTAAGTGAGGCCCCCGAAGCTGAACTTTTATTTATAGATGCGCAAGTGCTTTGGGACAACAAAGACTGCAGAAATGAAACTAGTTAATTTACTAGATTTTATTACGCTTTTATTTTGTATATTTTTATATTTTATATTCAAGTTTTTATATTCTAGCCGCAGGCAGTTTTGTTTTCTTGCGGGAAGGTTTTGTATGCGGGTGCAAAGTTTGATGAAAGACACGATGCAACATTCAAGAAATTATTTTAGATCTGTGATGATATGTTGAGCTGGTGTTCGGCAGACTCCTGCTGCGTAATACAGATAACGGGCATTCAAGTTTATCGTCTTCTTCCTCTTCGATCTCACTGGAACTGCCGGGTAGGGGAGAGGGGTGGGGGAATGCAGTCGATGTGGCGAAAAGTTTTGGGACACAGCGTTAGTGTCGTATTGGGAAGAGGGGGTTATGGCGGCTATTTTTTTAAGTCCTTAGGTGGAGATTGCTGTATGGGTTTCTTGGTATATTTTCAGAAGGTAGTTTACCAGTGCTTTCCGTTCGGGCAGTGACTGTACTAGTCAGTGATCGTAACCATTGTCCCTACATTGAGATCATCTGCCTACCATCATAGAATGGGGACCATAACCAACATATCTGTCGGCTGCTCTCCCATTCCATCCACCACCTGCTCCCATGGCTTCACGTCACCCTGATCGGGGGGCTATACGGGTACATGTGGAAGGGTACATGATGGGAAAAAGAAAGAAAGGAAGACCAAGGCGAAGATGGCTGCAAGACATCGTTGAGGATCTGCAAATGGATGCATCAGCAGCAGGCCATCTTGCTCACAACCGAGAGGCCTACAGGAGAGCTGTTAGGGAGGCAAAGTTCTGCAAGGGACATGCAAATGAATGAATGAATGAGTGGAGATAAGGAAGCAGAGGATGTGCATGCTTCTATAGCAGACTCCGGGCGGTCCAGGGGATTATGACCTGCCAACGTTAGCCAGGCTAGACCTGTTTACTGGAGGGGGAGGGTGAGGGTGGGGGGTACCAGGGAAGAAGTAGGAAAGGGTCGTGGTCAGATTTGGTTCGTCAACCCTGACGCTAGCATGTCAGCTATGGGTCGTCATCTCTGGCTCTAACGTGTCAACTATGGGTCGTCATCTCTGGCTCTAGCGTGGAACTATGGGTCGTCATCTCTGGCTCTAACGTGTCAACTATGGGTCGTCATCTCTGGCTCTAGCGTGGAACTATGGGTCGTCGTCTCTGGCTCTAACGTGTCAACTATGGGTCGTCATCTCTGGCTCTAACGTGTCAACTATGGGTCGTCATCTCTGGCTCTAACGTGTCAACTATGGGTCGTCATCTCTGGCTCTAACGTGTCAACTATGGGTCGTCATCTCTGGCTCTAACGTGTCAACTATGGGTCGTCATCTCTGGCTCTAGCGTGGAACTATGGGTCGTCGTCTCTGGCTCTAACGTGTCAACTATGGGTCGTCATCTCTGGCTCTAACGTGTCAACTATGGGTCGTCATCTCTGGCTCTAGCGTGTCAACTATGGGTCGTCATCTCTGGCTCTAACGTGTCAACTATGGGTCGTCATCCCTGACGCTAGCATGTCAACTATGGGTCGTCATCTCTGGCTCTAGCGTGTCAACTATGTGTCGTTATCCCTGACGCTAGCATGTCAACTATGGGTCGCTGACTGTCAAATCGAACAACGTTTTCACCCCACCCCACCCCTTCTAAACTCCCCCTCCCTCCTCCCTTACATGTTGCGTTAAGAAGAGTTCTGATGGAGCAAATGCGTCCGTTCAAGTGATGCTCTTACTGTTTCTAATGATGATGATGATGGTGAAGAACGTTGCTTTCTAATCTTCTGACCTGCACCTAGTGTGAGTCCATGGTCTGACGTGAGAAGTTTTTACTTCGAATGTTCTTTTAGCCTTGGGTACAAGTGCTAATTAGTGATAGCGGATTATCTGGTCTATACTAGTGGGGCCCGGTACCAATGAGTGGGCCCAGAGAAAGGGGCCGGAGAGAGAGAGTGTGTGTGGGGGGGGGGGTCCAGCCTGTGGACCTAGTTTTCCGCCCGTAGAGGCTGAAAACTGAACAGCTGACCAAGAGAGTACGGAGGGTGGAGGAGTGGAAGTGGTTTTGTGACACAGTTGATAAAATGTCCGTTGGAGACCATGGCAATGAGAGAGAGAGAGAGAGAGAGAGAGAGAGAGAGGCCCGGCTGCTCATGGAGACAAAGTGTGTTTCTGCAGATGTGACATGTTTTGTTAGGTCGCCATTTTGACCAGATAGAGAACTAGTTATGACGAGCGTCCAGTTCTCCCCAGTTGACACACACACACACATACATATACACACAAACACCTTTCCATATGCTGAAGGACATACTTCATAAAATATACAATAACCAGTATTAACATATTATATATATATATCCACTCTTCATATGACGGTCATGTGATGAGAAGAAACAATCAGAAAATCCCCAAAACAAGCTATCACTTGGAACACAACAGACTGAAGAAAAAGAGGCCGACCACGTGAAACTCTAAAGAGGACATTGTTAAGAGAGGCCAGTTCAGTGAGCATAACACCCCGTGATGAGATGGAAAAAACTCGCCGAAGACAGGACGTCTTGGCGAACTACCACGCGGACCCTATGTGACGTTTAGCGGCACGGGAAGGATGTAAAGTGTGAGATGTAAGATATTCACTCTTGCCTAGAATATTCCAGAAGAGGCAAAAACTTGTCAGTTCGCCTCCGCGTTCTGTACATGGAAGGAGTTTAAGATTACCAGAACGGATATTCTTGTTATGGCTGCTGGATCGATGTTTCAATATTATATTGTTATATTTATACAGAACATTACTTTCTGTGCGGTGGATGCAGTGAAAGTGCTGAGATACAAGCTCGTTTTGTCTTGCCTTGTCTTGTCTCCTTCCTCTTTTACCTTTCAGTGTTGAGGGGACAAATAGATGTTCGGCAGTTTGCTTCATATAATAGATATTTCAGGTTTCTGTAATTTCCTACCTCCATCTCTTCGCGTGGGGAACCTCTTTCTCTGTAACCTACAAATGTTAGTGTGAATGTTGTCTGTGGTATACTGTCTGGTGGTAACTGTGTAATGTGGCCAAACCATATGACTTGCTGTTTCTGGATGTAATGTAATACTGGTGTTACGCCAACCTTTGCCCTGATGGTGTCATTTCTTATTTGGTCTCTTCTTTTTCTGATATTCTCCTTAAACATCTCTTTTTCTGTCGCGGTCATGTTCCTTTCTGTGTTCGGCTGTTAGTGTCCGTGTCTGACATTGACAGCATTGAGTTGGGAGGAAAACTGTCTTGACCTGTGCTGTTTTTTTTTGTTGCAGTTGTGATCTATTTGTTTTTCAGTGTAGGAGTTATTTGTCCAGTTGCTGGAATTCACTTTATTGCGTCTCTTCTCAAACTCAACGCCAAGCATTGAGTTGTAACTGGAGCAGGATATGGTGGCTGACTATTGCTGACAAGGGGTATAGCTAAAATAAGGTCCAGGTAAATGCAGTTCTTCTGCAGACTCGTTCGTTATGGAGGCCGTAACGAGTTCATGTCCCGTTAGTCAGGCTGAGCTTGTTACTGAGGGCAATAACGGAGAGATGGGACAGGGTCTTCAGGCTGAGCTTGTTACTGAGGGCAATAACGGAGAGATGGGACAGGGTCTTCATTCGCCAACCCTGACTCGTGCAGACAGCTATGGGAAGCTATACGCTGAACTGGGTCTTCACTCCGTCCCAGGAGTGACATAAAGAGATAGTTTTGGTACTTTGAATATTTAGAATGAATTGTTTGTTTGTTTGTTTGTTTGTTTGTTTGTTTTGGACGGGGGTGGGGTGGGGGGTCATACAGATTTCGACAACACGAGCTGAGGTTGTGGAAGGTCCGGATTTATAGAGTAATAGAAGAATACAAACAACTGCTGAACAAGCTCCACATTCCAGATTAATAGCGCGTCAGCCTTCCACCAGAAGATGGCAGTTCTTGTCTGCCTGGCTTCTGTGTATGCTTTCCCAAATACCAGCCCCACTATGTTGGAATTCCTGCCCAGGCATTTGACCGGTCATGCTTGCGCGAGACCACATACCTCCACGACCCCTTGATTGCTGATAGGTTTTGTGTTCGATCCTTGTCATATTTTTTTTATAGCCCCCCCCCCCTCGAGTAACTTTAATACAGGAACAATCTGTTGCACAGATCTCCCAAAGGAAGTTACTGTGGGCTCGTGCCTACAGACCCTCGCTGAGGTTGTGTTAAGTTTATGCAATGTTAAGGTGTTTTGTTCCTCTTCTCTGCCTCCAGCGCACAAGAAAGAATTGAACAACCGCGCGTCGGATATCGTCTTCAGGTAGACGTCAAATGTCAGTTGAACGAGGGTGAAATTCTTGCAGCTAGGCACGTTCTGCCTCCCAGGGCTTAATAAAAAAGAGTAAGAAGACATAAAGAAAAAAAAACAAAATTGTACTGCGCTTGTAACTCATACTTTGTCAACAGAGGTTCGCTACCCGTTTAATAACAATGCCGGTTAATGGAAATCTTGTTTCTGGAGAAGTTCACTGCTGTCCGTTGTTTTTTACTTACCGTCAGCTAGTGAACAGGTGCGCTCAGAGTTAAGATCTGTGTTATGAGGGCACTGTGGGCCTTCAACATCTTTATAATGAGGGCACTGTGGAGCTTCAATATCTTTGTTATGAGGGCATAGTGGACCTTCAAGATCTTTGTTATCAGGGCACATTGGACTTTCCGGACGTTTGTTATCAGGGCACAGTGGACCTTCAAGATCTTTGTTACGAGGACACAGTGGACTTCCAAGATCTGTGTTATGAGGGCACAGCGGATCTTCGATATCGGCTTTCCCGTCACTGATACCTTTTTCTCTTTTTTTTAACATGGTAAGATACTTTCCAACTAGAAAATTGTCCAAAATACATATTCTGCGGCAAACGTTTATTTTCTCTTAATGCACTGACATCAGTGTATCAAAGGATATCATACAGTCTTAGAACCCAGGAGATCACAGGGAGACTTGACATTACTAAGAAGACTACGGGCACGCGGGTGAAAGAAAAAAAATGAATATGATAGGATATGCAAGAAGTCTCTTTGAATAGTTGAGAGCTGTCATGAAATAGCGAGCAAATGCTTTTCATCATTTTGATGTTTGATCTCCATGGAGGCTGCGAGTTAGATTTTTATGGCAATCGCTGGTATGGGGAGGGGGGGTGTGGTGGTGGGAGGTGCTGAGCAGCAGTTTCATGCTGGATTGGATGTAGGTTATGGTCGCAAAGCTTGGATAGCTGAAGTGAACCAAAGTCTTCTCCACAGAGACTGCTTCATTGTAGAAACTGCGTCGTTAGCTACGCTGACCCTGTTAGCTACGCTGACCCTGTTAGCCACGCTGACCCTAATAGCTATGCTGACCCTGTTAGCCACCCTGACCCTGTTTGCTATGCTGTCCTGTTAGCTACGCTGATCCTGTTAGACACGCTGACCCTGTTAACCTTGCTGATCTTGTTAGCTACGCTGATCCTGTTAACCATGCTGACCCTGTTAACCTTGCTGATCCTGTTAGCCATGCTGACCCTGTTAGCCACGTTGACCCTGTTAGCCATGCTGACCCTGTTGCTAGCAGCACCGGCAGAGGACTGGAACATGTTCTTGACCAGAACTCGTTCGCTGACCTTGATGACCCACGCCACCACTCTTTATGTCATAATTTCACCAACATAACATTGATATGACCTGTCATTGTTACAGTGTTACAGAATATGTGACTATCTGGATATTAAATGGCTGCGATTTCGTTGAGATACAATGAGGGAAATTAAAAGGAGGACATCTATCGCTCTTCAGAAAGTAAAACAATTAAATAATCTGTGGAGATGAAGAGACAGAACTATAAAAATAAGATTTTTCAAGGGCATGCATCTTTCCCATCGCAACATGTGCCTGTGAGACCTGGACACTCAACAAAACAGCTGAGAAACACATAAATGCCTTTGAATGTAAATGCTATAGAAGACTTCGTCAAATATCATGGACACAAAAAAGAACAAATGTATCAACACTACAAGAACTTAGTATTGAAGAAGGCTGGGTAGTAAAGAGGATTAAACAAAGAAAACTTAAATATTTTGGACACATTAAACGTCATGATGATCGAGAGAAGACCGTCCTGGAAGGGTACATAATGGGAAAAAGAAAGAGAGGAAGACCAAGGCGAAGATGGTTGCAAGACATCATTGATGATCTGCAAATGGATACATCAGCAGCAGACCATCTTGCTCACAACCGAGAGGCTTACAGGAATGCTGTTAGGGAGGCAGAAAGGAACATGAGATGAATGAATGAATGAATGAATTCGTTGAATCAGTCCAGAAGTATCTAATATTTTGATTTGTCATGAGCAGCTACCTCAAATGTCACCTGTCTGTGTGACTGACAACAGAGTAACCTCTGACCTAAATCTTGAACTTTGACTGGTGGACTACATAAGTTAATTCATGACCTATATTCGAAATCGGATACTGAGAAAGCAACAAATGCTAACAGTGAACCAGCTGGTGAAGACGCTCTACGTTGTGCCAAACAGCGACCTATAGACGACCAAGACCTTGTCCCACCTTTCTGTTAGTACCCTCAACAACAGGTCTAGCCTGGCTTACCGGGGTAGGGATCGCCATAGTCATCATAACGTTTGAGTCTGCTAAAGAAGTTTAACTGCCCATCAGTTCCTCCAGAGCTGCCAGCTGCACTCAAGCAAAGGACCTGGCCAGACCCCAGGCCACTTCCCCACCTCCCCCACCCCCTCTAAGAAGAATGAGCTCTGAGTTTATCACATGGAAAGTATCTAAAAAGAATGAGCTCTGAGTTTATCTCATTGCAAGTATCTAAGAAGAATGAGTTCTGAGTTTATCTAATTACAAGTATCTAAGAAGAATGAGTTCCGAGTTTATCTCGTTGCAGCTATCTAAGAAGAATGAGTTCTGAGTTTATCTCGTTGCAGCTATCTAAGAAGAATGAGTTCTGAGTTTATCTCGTTGCAGCTATCTAAGAAGAATGAGTTCTGAGTTTATCTAATTACAAGTATCTAAGAATAATGAGTTCTGAGTTTATCACATGGAAAGTATCTAAGAAGAATGAGCTCTGAGTTTATCTCATTGCAAGTATCTAAGAAGAATGAGTTCTGAGTTTATCTAATTACAAGTATCTACGAAGAATGAGTTCTGAGTTTATCTCGTTGCAGCTATCTAAGAAGAATGAGTTCTGACTTATTCGTCTAGAAGAAGAAAATAAGTTCATCAAACTACCAGCAACAAGGAGCTGAACAAAAGTCATACCTCACGACGCATCTGGTGGAGCTATGTACAAACTTCAGTTGGCCAAGGACATTATCAGCCAAAGACTATAAGAAATTATTGGTAGTTTTGATAAAACAAAGGTCTTATGCGAGTAGTAGAGACTGACGGATAATGAATGCTTTGTATGTAAAAAGGAAAAAAAAACTTTTTTATTTATTTTTAGAAAATCTATTCATAAAAGAAGGCCCCAGGGTTCACCCAGCCTCTAAAAATGGCTACCAGAGAAATCTGGGAAGGTAAAGCGGCCAAGCATGATACTGACCACATCACACTTTCATGTGCTGAAGGTCATGGAAAATACGAGCCTAACACCGTATTCCCCAATATGCCTTAATGACATGGAAACGGGAGTTTTACCTTTTATTTTTTTACCTTTACCTATTCATACACGTCACTGACCAATGATCCTCTGGGCAATCAGCGCCCGTGAACTCTGGACGGCTTCCTGCAGTTTCTGTCCTGGAAGGAGGAGAAGACGTTATCCGATCTGGCAATCACCGAGCCAAAGCTGTTATGCTTGTGTCAAGGTTGGTGAACCATAGATGAGCAAGACTCTGTCCCAGCTCTCCAGTGGTGTCAGCCAACAAGAGATATACCCTGGCTAACAGGACAGGGATCACCATAGTCCCCTTGGTGGTGGAGTCAGATAAAGAAGTACGCCTCTTGCTTTTAAACTCCACTCAGTAACCGAAAGAATAGCCGTCATAACCCGCTCCCTATCCGACACGGTGCTGTGCCCCAATACTTTCAGCACATCAGCTGCAAGAAGACCATCTCGCAGCTCCAGAGAGATAGAAGACAAAGCAAGACAAGACAAGACAAAGCAAGACAAGACAAAGCAAGACAAGACAAAATAAGACAAGACAAGACAAAGCAAGACAAGCCAAAGCAAGACAAGACAAAGCAAGACAAGACAAGACAAAGCAAGACAAGTCAAAGCAAGACAAGACAAGACAAACCAAGACAAGACAAAGCAAGACAGCAGCAAATTTTTGCCACGTCTCAGTCCTCGGCCAATGTTTAAGGAATGAAATCATAACAACTTTGTTTGGTTTCTGAAGGAATAACCATTGATCTTACCGAAATTGTTTAAATGAGACATGATCTGAATGAAAACATGGCAACCCATGGTAGAGACTACAGCACACATTAGCACACGAATTTTAAGGGATTATGTAAGAAACAAAATGTCTGGGAACTATCATTATCAAAGAAATTTGTCAGCAAAGTTCTGCTATGCAGTGACGTCTCATTTCAAGATAAAATTATTAACTGTTTCTGAGGAATATATACTGTTTATTTGCCTCGGGGGGGGGGGGGGGGGGTACCTAGAGAATAACATGCCAGTGTTCGTGCTTTGTCTCACCTGTCTGCAGGTTAGAGAGTCATGTGATCAGCATCACGTATGGACATCTTTCCGTCACCCAGCCGCAGGTGAAACCAGGTACCCAGTTCTACAGCTGGGCGAGTGGACCGTCCACAACCGGGCGAGTGGACCGTCCACAGCCGGATTCGAAGCCCCCGATCTTCGTCACGAGAGACTTGTGCATTAAGCATTTCTCCAACCAAACACCCGTCTCTTTCCTGGCATTTTCCTTTATTTGAATTAGAATATATCTCTGAATACTGTACTTAAACAGAAGATTGGGCAGTGAACATTTTAAAGCTCCTTTCAATGGCCTGCTTATGTGAGATAGAGTTGTAAAATCTAAACAGAGAACTTGATTTGTGTATTTATATAAGGCGACATAAGAGTTAATAAAAATTCTTCATTTGAAGCCTTGTATTTAACACGTTGTGCTGAGGCTAAGAAGTTACCATAGTCATGGGAGATTTTAATGCTTAAGTTGGTAAAGTAAGAACTTCAGACATCGTTGGTGACTATGGACTGGGGGGGGGGGGGGTAAGGAATGTCAGAGGAAGGAAATTAATTGAATGGGCAAAAATGCATAGCATGGTTGTAGGAAACACCTGGTTTAAGCAAAATCCTCGAAGACTGGCAACCTGGTGCAGCCCAGACAAAAAGACTTTTATAACCAGATAGACTACGTATTAATCAAAAAATAATTCCGGAATGCATTACTGGCAACAAAAACCATGCCAGGAGCCAACTGCAATAGTGACCATGACCCACTCTGTGGAGAAATTAGAATAAAGCTAAAGAAAGCAGGCAGAAAAGTGAGAAACATCAAACTGAGTACAGAACTTCTTAAAAATGACCAAGAACTGTGAGAACAATACAAAGTTATTATAACCAATAGATACAATGCAATAGCAAAGATAAATAGTATAGATGAACAATGGGAAATGTTAAGAGATTCTATCCACCAAACTGTTAAGGAGATAATACCACCGAAAAAAGAAACCCCTAAAAATAAATAGATGACAGACGACATCTTAGGACTGATGGACAAGAGAAGGATGAATAAAAATAACCAAGAAAAATATAGCAAGATAAATAAAGAAATAAGACGCAAATCCAGAGAAGCAAGAGAAGTGTGGTTAAATGAGCAGTGCAGACAAATAGAGGACTCCCATAATAAAAACAGCAAAAACATGCACAAACGAATTAGTGAACTCACAGGCAGGAAAACAAAATATACCACAGGATGCCTGAAATAAAAAGGTAAAATGTTAATCCGAAAAGAAGGCATTGTGGACAGGTGGACAGAGTACATCGGTGAGCTATATGGAGGAGAAAGACTAGAATTAACACCAGATACTGAAAACTATGATGGACCACCAACACTTGAAGATGACATGGTAGATGTTATCAGACACATGAATAAAGGAAAAGCCACTGAGCCTGATAAGGTAAAGGTAAAGGCAATCCTGTCATGCCTTAGAGGGACATAGGGATATGGTGTTAGTGCCCAATAGAAGAAATAGAGGCGCTAGAGGGGACAGGAATAAAAATAATAACCAAGTTACTGAATGACATTTACGACAGCGTTTATATACCCAATGACCTGCTAAATCAACATTTATAACACTACCAAAGAAACCAGGTGCAAATGAATGTCATGACAACAGGACTATCAGCCTCTCATGTCACATAACAAAGCCGCTTCTAAGAATTATTATGAGAAGAACAAGGAAACAGTTAAAAATGGCTAAAAATGGAAATAGCAGATGAACAGTTTGGTTTTGTTGAAGGAAAGGGAACACACAATGACATTTATGCTTTGCGAACAGTGACAGAAAGAGCTTTAGAAGTACAGAAAGATCTGGAGACGCATAATAGCCAACGCCATTCGCTCCTGATGATGATGATGATGATGATGATGGTACCATGTATAGAACTGCATGCTGTTGGTTTCGTGAAATTTTCACGCTAAGAAGGAGAGAAGACACTGTTGGATTCGGCAGTCACCCACCTATAGCTGATAGGCGAGCGAGATTCAAACATTAATAATGAGGTGCTAACCTGTATTCAGCCTGCGAGTCTTATGCAGTTTGTTCAAATGCGTCATAAACATAACACACATACGCACACAGGCACACTGAAAGTTTGAGAACACCAGAATCAACCCTACACATTCAGTGAAAGGTATATTACGTATCTCTGCAATAACGATTGAAACTGAAGAAATGGTATTGTTAAAAAAAAAACAAACTGTACTTTTCAAAAAGAAGTAAACTGAAAGATAACACTTTCAGATTTCAGCGCTTTCCACCAGAACATATCCTACAAGAGTGCCCAAACCATGCAGACCTGAGGCGTGAGACATGGCCAGTGGACACAAGCTTGGGGGCAAAAGCTCTGGGGCTCCTATCAGGATCTGGAGAGGCCTGCAGGGTTTTGCCATGTCGGCAGGGATCAGGATCTGAAGTGACCAACAACCGCGAACGCAGAAAAAGACGAAGAAGAAAAAGAAGAAGAAGAAGAAGATGCGCTTTCCAGATTTTGGAATTTCTGATAAAAGATTTAAGAGCTACAATTTTCTAATAAATAGAGAGAAACAGGAGTAGAGTGAATGAACAGAGCATACACTTTGTGAGCTAGGTCTTTAGCTGTCTTTCTCTTTACTTATATCAAGAGGTAATGTACCTCTTTACTTATATCAAGAAGTAATGTACCTCATTGTTTAAGTTTTCTTTACTTATATCAAGAACTAATACACTTTAGTGTTTAGCTTTTCTTTTCGTATATCAAGAACTAATGCACCTCAATGTTTAGCTTTTCTTTTCTTATATCAAGAACTAATACACCTCAGTGTTTAGCTTTTCTTTTCTTATATCAAGAACTAATACATCTCAGTGTTTAGCTTTTCTTTTCTTTATTTATATCAAGAAGTAATATTCCTCATTATTTACTCTTTTTATTACCGTATCAAGAAATAGTATACCGCATATATTCGGTCTTTACTTATATGAAGAATTAATAGTAATTCATTGTTTAGTTTTTCTTTTCTTTACTGATGTGAAAAAAACTAATATATCTCATTGTTCAGTTTTTTCTTGTCTTTACTGATATGAAAAAATAATAATCTCATTGTTTAGTTTTTCTTTTCTTTACTGATATGAAAAAATAATATATCTCATTGTTTAGTTTTTCTTTTCTTTACTGATATGAAAAAAATAATATATCTCATTGTTTAGTTTTTCTTTTCTTTATTAATATGAAAAACTAATATATCTCATTGTTTAGTTTTTCTTTTCTTTACTCAGATGAAGAATTAATATGCCTCATTGTTTAGCTTTTATTTTATTTATCTCAAGATTCTTTTTTTTTGGGGGGGGGGGGGTGGAGTGGTGTGGAATACACTGTTCGGTTTGACAGCCAGCGGCCACTCTGACACTAGCATGTCATGCATGTCAAGTATGAATGGCTGGTGGAGGTTGTTACATGAATAAATTCAAGATCTCCTTGAACTTTGTTCAAAATCGTAGTTAAGATTGTTTACGTCTTATGTATATTTCTCACCTGTTATGAATTCTAAGTTTATTTATATCCTACATATATTTCTCACCTGTTATGAATTCTAAGTTTATTTATATCCTACGTATATTTCTTATCCGTTAATTGAATTCTGAATTTATTTATATCCTACGTATATTTCTCACCTGTTGTGAATACTGAGTTTATTTATATCCAAAGTATATTTCTCATCTGTTATGAATTCTTAGGCTCATTTTTCATTATAGTTTTGTGTAGATTTCAGTTGCCCTAGCGGTTAATTAATTAATTTTTTTGTGTGCAAATGTAATGACATAAAACAAAGAAAATGACCCAGAAACTACGCGTAGAATATGATAAACTATCAGAGCTCAAAGATTTTGTGGTGCATTAAGATGTAGCGGAAACGAAGAAAAATAAGATATAAGAAATGAGGACAGCGATAAAACTGACTCTAGCAATGGAAGTAGATGTAGTATATTACTCAGTTTTACAACAACAACAACAACAACAACGAAAATACAAAATGCGAGGAAAGTGGTAAGAAATAAGAATGGCAGAAAGTAAGACGACCATGTATTAATGAAGACCATACAACAATCCAATATTTCGACAAAAGCCTTCGTCGAGGATCACATACAGAAACAACACAAAAACTAAAGTCACGAAAAACAGAAGAAGAAAAATACTTGATTTTTTAAAAAGTATCCTCCTTGTAAGAAAGATAGGTACAAGATTTTTTTTTCTGTCTTTTTATCGGTTGCATTGTTTTTGTAGTGATCCTTGAGAAGGCCGTCTGCCGAAATACTGGATTGTTGTATACTGATCATTTAAACGCGCTCATCTTACTTTCTTCCGGCTGTATTAAGGCAGTAGTTCCTAAAATGTTTAGGGAACCGACCCCTTGTCCCCAAGACCTCATCCCTAGCGGCCCCCTCCAAAACTTATTTTGATCAAATAATTCTGATGCCAGCGGCCTGGTTAGCTGAGTGGTTAGGCGCTCGGTTTACTAATCCAGTGGTACGTGGTTCAAGTCCCAGCAATGGGGATTTTTTTTTTCCTTCTTCTTCAGGTACCACCACATCAAAAGGGCCCCGTAACTCACACAGCCTCTAAAAATGGGCACAAGAGAAAATGCGTGATACTGACCACATCGGTACATTCATGTGCCGATGGGTTTGGAAATACGGGGCCTAACACCGTATCCCTAATACGTGTTAATGACATGGAAACGGGGGGGGGGGTTTTACCTTTTTTAAATTCTACTCCCCCCCCCCCCCCAAGCCCCAAGTCCCTCCCTTTTTTTTATTATCAGAGCTTCCTGGTCAGTTTTGGGAACCCCTGCATTATTACAAAAATTGGGAATGCAATATTGACACTCCCTACTGCATGGCAGACCTCAGCACAGCCAGATTTCCACGCTCTCTCCGTTTGTAATTTTCCATGTTTATTTTTCCAGTTCAACATTTTGAAATGCTTGGAAACTTTAAACCATCTCACAAATTTTAACCCTAAACCGACTGGCCGTGTTTCTTATCATCCTTCATCTTGTATTGTTTTCTTTACCTTAGTTTTCTGGGCTGTGGGGGCTCTGTGAGGGCGTGTCGTGGGTGTCCCGTTCTGTCTGTGTTTGAATAGCGGCGTTTAGTGGGGGATTCTTGAACGGCATACGTCCCGTTTATATGTTCTTTACGTTGTTAAGTGCAGACTCGGATATCATACAAACCAAGCAATTTGACTTGGTTTGGGGAATCTCCATATTACCAGGGAATAATGCACGGATCTAAAATGAGGTGTCCATACGTGATCCATTATCATAAATTATCATCGTTATCATCGATATCATCATCATCATCATCATCAGATTCCAGGACGATAGGCTTTAGAAATCATGCTTCTCAGCATATCTCTTGTAGTGCGCTTGTCATGGGCTGAAAACAAAAAATAGCCGCCGTAACCCGCTTCCAATCCGACACGATGCCCAGCTTCAACACTTTCGTAGGCAAGGCTGCAGAGAACACCAGCTCACAGTTCCAGGAAGATAAAAGACAAGACATTCTCTGTCCTGGATATTTCTGTCAGTTTGTTTTGGTGACTTTCTATCAATGTCATGGCGTTGTACCAGTGTCTATGGACCACTTTTTGAACTACATATTTGTTGCAGATCGCCCGTCTTATACTCGATATCAGAATGTTAAAAAAAGATAGTCCCATAGCAAAATGCCGTAGGAGATGAAGCGTTAGAGACCTCATTATGCTGAGCCATCAGTGTATGAGGTATGGCCAGTTTTACAAGGCTAGGTGTTGGCTGGGTATTCCGTATTGGTCGGGGAAAAAAAATCCAGCTCAGCTGGGGATTCGAACCCTCGACCATTCGGTTGCTAGACAAGTGGTCTAACCACTACTCTAGCCGGTCCCGAATATATTGAACACTTAACTGTTTTTATTCAAAAGATAGCACGTAACCGATAACGAATCCGCGGACTATAAGCTGAGAATAACCGTCTTAGACTGCAACCTGTTTCAGCCTTCCGGTGTGTCTCTTCCCGTTGATCATTTGTGATAGCTTGTCTGAACTCAACGGTTTACACACAGTCGAGATATATGTTTACCCAGAGCGTGTGGGTTCGACACTACCTAACTCGGCCTTGATGAGTCGAAGAAACTGGTACAGCAAAAAAAAAACAAAAACATGAAGGTCTCATCTCTACACTCCAGGTACACTCATACGTACACTTATTCTTTCTCTAAAATGCGTACAAACATGCACATATTGCTGATCTTTATGTTGACAGGTATTGTAGCATCCTTGTAGCGCACAAGTGTTCCGGTATTGCCATTTTGTTTGTGTCGACAAATTGTCCGCAGATGATGGATGCATACGTGTCTTGATGGGTGCGCCGACATTTCTGATATACAGGTGGGGTAGAGAAAAAGGCGAAGAAGCCATAGATGCTGAACATCAAAGATACGAGAACACACGCCAACTTACAGAGCGAGAGACTGATAGATCCTCTGAATTGTGTTGTTGTTCCGCTCTCTTGGAGTTTCCTCCAAAAGATTCTGGAAGAAATAAGCAGTGTTAACTCGAGATAAGTAGGCTAGGAAGAAATGAACAATAAGCAGTGTTAACTGGAGATAAGTAGGCTAGGAAGAATGAATGAATGAATGAATGAATAATCTTTATTTTTCAAGGGTAAAGAATTGGGCACGCAGGCCCGTCTTACATTCTGCCCTTCATCACTCCATCTTTCATTCTTCCCACACACTTGATTTAATACAAATATACAAATTAAATTAGAAAAAAAAACATATCAAAAGAGTGTAAGATTTAACTATTACATTCAAAGTAAAAGAGAAGATGTAATTAACCTAATAAAATAGCACTCACGCACACATACACACGCAGACATATACATAAACAAAAATACATTGTAAATACAGATCTTCTAATATATGTTTTTTAAACAGACATTAAAATAATTTCCAACAATATCTAACAAGTTGCTTTTCTAACTATGTCATTTTAGTACTTGATGGTTGGCGAGTCATGTGTTGAGAGAGTGCTGGTTATTTTATGGAGGCATATAATTACAAGAAAGTAAATAATGAAACAGGTTTGAATTAAAGGATGAAGTATTACCAATGGATTTTAAATGGTAGGGGAGGGTGTTCCAGAGCTGTACTGCAGAGTATGCAAGGCTTTTCTTGTACAGATCAATCCTGGGTTTAGGAAGAAATGAACAATAAGCAGTGTTAACTGGAGATAAGTAGGCTAGGAAGAAATGAACAATAAGCAGTGTTAACTGGAGATAAGTAGGCTAGGAAGAAATGAACATGGTTAAACTGGAGAGAAATATGTTGGGAAGAAATGAGCAACCCCGGGACATACTTGGAACAAACGAACACTGAAGTTTTCGCCAGAATAAAGTTGAGAGTTAAAAGGGGCATAATGTTAGACGGGCTTACTCTCCCCAGTCATTCGCTCTCCCCAGTTATTCGCCCTTCGTTTATTCGTTGTGGTCAAGTTGTAAGTGTACTTGGGGGCAAGGCGGTTGTTCATCCCACTGATTCTACGGCATATCTTGCTACACCTTCATCCCGACATCTATACTCATTTTTCCAGAATTCTGAGAGTCCTCATAGTCCCCCCCCCCCCCCCCCCCCAATTGTTCTAGAAATGTTCTAGAAATGTTCTCTGCTTCTTCCTTCTGTATTGTTATTTGCAATTTTAAAATATTGTACTGTATGATACAGGACTGCAGGACAGTACAAACTGATGTGACATACTTTACAATGTGTGTTGTGTGAGACAGGGTTATACTTGTATATATTCCTTCATATTTCTTTATTGTAGAACTCACATCTCTTTCTTTTATTTAACTCCCATCTCTTTCTTTTATATAACGCACATCTCTTTCTTTTATAGAACTCTCATATTTTTCTTTTGTATAACTCACATTCCTTTCTTTTATAGAACTCTCATCTCTTTCTTTTCTAACTCACATCTCTTTCTTTTATAGAACTCTCATATCTTTCTTTTATAGAACTCTTATATCTTTCTTTTACATAACTCTCATATCTTTCTTTTATATAACTGTCATCATTTTCTTTTATATAACTCTCATATCTTTTTTTTATATAACTCTCATCTCTTTCTTTAATATAGCTCTCATATCTTTCTTTCATATATCTCTCATCTCTTTCATCTATAGAACTCTCATATCTCTCTTTTATAAAACTCTCATGTCTTTCTTTTACATAACTCTCATCTCTTTCTATTATAGAACTCATATCTCTTTCTTTTGTATAACTCTCTATATAACTCTCATCTCTTTTTTTTATAAAACTCTCATCTCTTTCTTTTACATAACTCTCATCTCTTTCTATTATAGAACTCACATCTCTTTCTTTTGTATAACTCTCTATATAACTCTCATCTCTTTCTTTTATAAAACTCTCATCTCTTTCTTTTATAGAACTCACATCTCTTTCTTTTATATAACTCACATCTCTTTCTTTTATATATATCGCATCTGTTTCTTTTATATAACTCAGATCTGTTTCTTTTATATAACTCAGATCTGTTTCTTTTTTATAACTCACATCTCTTTCTTTTATATAACTCACATCTCTTTCTTTTATATATCTCGCATCTGTTTTTTTTATATAACTCACATCTCTTTCTTTTATATATCTCGCATCTGTTTTTTTTTATATAACTCACATCTCTTTCTTTTATAGAACTCACATCTCTTTCTTTTATAGAACTCACATCTCTTTCTTTTATATATCTCGCATCTGTTTTTTTTATAGAACTCTCATCTCTTTCATTTATAGAACTCTCATCTCTTTCTTTTATAGAACTCTCATCTCTTGCTTTTGCTCTCTCTCCCTCTCTCTCCCTCTCTTTCTCTCTGTCTCTCGGCAAAATAACTCTAAACAAAAACCCGTACTACCTAACACACACCTGTATGTAGTTCATAGCCCACTTCCAAAGCTAAAAACGACGTTTACATTTCCCTTGCATTTTCTTTTTATAATTTGCGATCTCACTTTTTTTTAATAGTTAAAATGACAGAACAAATTAAAACTAATGTGATTATATTACTCTTTTTTTTTTTTTTTGCCCATTTTTGTGTCTTCAAAGCCTCTGCTGTTAGCATAATGTATTAGAAATGTGTTTCCTGTTTTCCTAATATCCTTTAGATGTTTTCTCCACTGCTATTTCTCTGATATTAATAGATTCCCTTATTTGAGAACATCTCATTATTTTTCCTATAATTATTTGGTTATAAATACGTATCTAATATACGATTTTTTTTACCCCGGGTACCTGTCTCAGTTTTACAATTTTATATCACATCTCAAACACAAAATGGTTCCTCCACTTTATGTTATGAAAAAAGGGGCTCTGTTCTCAATTCCAGCCCACCTTAAGCCACCCGTGATCTTCAAAGAAAGCCGCCACATAAATAAAGCGTTATCAGACCATATTAGAAGGAGCACCCGTACAAATTGCATATCCTGTCATTTGTGTTCTTTCCTGGGTCTTTGTGTTTGGGACGTTTCGTGGACTGGACTTGAAGCGCTGTAACTTCAAACTAATCGTAAATCTGTGGGCTTTACATTGGGCCCTCGAGCAGACCTCGGTCCTCGATAGAAGAAATATTAGTAAATGTGGCTCCAGATAATATATGTTTCTGTGGGAGAGACGGGAAAGTGGGAGGGGGGGGGGGAGAGAGAGAGAGAGAGAGAGAGAGAGGACACAGAAAGATGAGAGAAAAAGAAAGTTGAAGGCGTGAAAGAGAGAGAGAGAGAGAGAGAAAAAATAAAGTGTAGAGAAGGAAACAGAAATCTCTAAGAGAGGGAAAATGTACATATTAACATTAGATAGACAGACAGACAGGCGCACAGACAGACAGACAGACAGACAGATAGATAGATAGATAGATAGATAGATAGATAGATAGATAGATAGATAGATAGATAGTCCTGTCGCACCATAGAGGCACATAGACATTAGATTAACTGTACATATTCTCCTTTACCTTTTGGCACACCAGACAGAAACTGATGTGCCTCACGTTTGACCTGGCCGGCTTCTCTACTTGTCCGCCCCCAGCATAGGCCGCATGCCCGTTTCTATGTCGAGGTCTAGAGGGCAGCTGTGGGCTTACTTGGACCACCGATGTCACATGAGCCACAAGCGCACTACGTCATGGGGGAAAGCCAGAAACAGGGAGAGAGAGAGAGAGAGAGAGAGAGAAAGAAAGAGAGAGAGAGAGAGCAGAAGTAGCAGTCACACGAGATAAAGAAAGAGAGACAATACTGTAACCGTAGGCGTGCGAGACAATGTCCAGATATCAATATATAAGTTCCAGACAAATAGGGATGAGAGAGAAACTCAACGGTATCACAACATGACACAGTCAAGCATTGACCTCGACCTCTCTCTCCAAGGAGTTTCTCGGAACAAAAGGAATCCCAATTTTAATTCAAATATCTTTGTGAACGAAACAAAGTCTTAAAACCAAAAGGAAAAATATAGAAGTTGTCTGTGACTTTCCACCAGCCATTCTCTCTCTCTCTCTCTCTCTCTCTCTCTCTCTCTCTCTTTCTCTTTCTCTGAACCTTAAGTGCCCAGGGCACATGGGGCTTCCGCAAGGGTTTTCCACAAATGCCTGTCCTTTGCCTTTTTTTCTGCTCTTGCCCAGGTGAGCCCTCTAATGCTCAGCATCCTTTGTGTCGTTCTTCTCCATGTCTCTTTTGGTCTATCCTTACTTCTGTTCCCCTGTGGTGTCCATCTTAGTGCTATTTTTGGTAGTGAGTTGTCAGTCATTCGGAGCACATGTCCCAACCATCGACAGCGTCTTTCCTCAATAATTGCTGTCCACCAGAACCAGCTGTCGATCAACTGTCCGTGATCCCTTAAAGGTTACTGTTCACTAACTTTACAACTTTCCGTCTTCTCTGTCTCTACGTCTGTCTAACCCTGACGCCTGTCTCTAGCTCTGAAGTGATCCCCGTTCCTTCGTCATGTTAACACATTTCGCTCAAAAAGAAAAAAAAGTCTCTTTCCTTCTGTGTCTATGAGAATCAAAAGGCTGACTTTGGACCTCCTGTAAGCCCCTATAAATGGCTTAAAAAATTAAAATAAAATGACTATAATCATATCCAGTGATCATTCTATAGAAAATTTCGACACGTGGAGAAATTATTTTTGATGTGAGAAATAATCTAAATCTTGGGGTTGCCCAACTTCATTGGCTTCGAGGACCACAGATCTGTGGGGAAGTCGACTGGCGGGCTGCATCTAAGTGAATTATATGGACACTCTTGTAGAATATTTCTTTCACATAATGTTTCTGGTGTCACGTCATCTTGTTGGTCTTACGTCACCCTGGGGGTGTCACATCATCTTGCTAGTGTCACATCATCTTGCTGGTGTCACGTCATCTTGTTGGTCTCACGTCACCCTGGGGGTGTCACATCATCTTGCTGGTGTCACATCATCTTGTTGGTCTTACGTCACCCTGGGGGTGTCACATCATCTTGCTGGTGTCACATCATCTTGCTAATGTCACATCATCTTGTTTATGTCACATCATCTTGCTTGTGCCACATCATCTTGCTTGTGCCACATCATCTTGCTAGTGTCACATCATCTTGCTAGTGTCACGCCATCTTGTTGGTCTCACGTCATACTGCTGGTGTCACATCATCTTGCTGGTGTCACATCATCTTGCTGGTGTCACATCATCTTGCTGGTGTCACATCATCTTGCTAATGTCACATCATCTTGCTTGTGTCACATCATCTTGCTTGTGCCACATCATCTTGCTGGTGCCACATCATCTTGCTGGTGTCACATCATCTTTGCTAGTGTCATATCATCTTGCTGGTGTCACATCATCTTGCTAGTGTCACATCATCTTGCTAGTGTCACATCATCTTGCTGGTGCCACATCATCTTGCTGGTGCCACATCATCTTGCTAGTGTCACATCATCTTGCTAGTGTCACATCATCTTGCTGGTGTCACATCATCTTGCTGGTGTCACATCACCCTGCTGGTGTCACATCATCTTGCTGGTGTCACATCATCTTGCTTGTGTCACATCATCTTGCTAGTGTCACATCATCTTGCTAGTGTCACATCATCTTGCTGGTGTCACATATGATTATGTCGGCTAGGCTAGTCTTGAGCTTGCTGAATATATCAACTTTTTTTTCGCAAAAATATCTATAATTCCTTCAAAATACATCTAGAATTATCTAGTTCTTGTAAAAGCAATGATCCAAAAACAAAACCTTATCTTTTAAAATAATACAAATATGAAAATTAATGACAAATATTATTGAAAGTAATGATGATATGTCATTAATACTAATAATTACCTTGACAATGTCACAAAGAAATGAAGACATCTATCGCTCTTCAAAAAATAAAACAGCTAATGAAGCCGTGGAGAGGAACAGACAGCTACAAAAAGAAGATTTTAAGGGCATGCATCTTTCTCACCGCAACGTATGCCTGTGAGACCTGGACACTTAACAAAACAGCTGAGAAACATATAAATGCCTTTGAATGTAAATGCTACAGAAGAGTTCTTCAACTATCACACACACATACACACACACACGAGAACTTAATATTGAAGAAGACTGGCTAATAAAGAAGACTAAACAAAGAAAAGTTAAATATTTAGGACACATTAAACGTCATGGGAATTTAGAGAGGAAGACCGAGGCGAAGATGGCTGCAAGACATCGTTGATGATCTGAGAATGGATGCATCAGCAGCAGGCCATCTTGCTCACAACCGAGAGGCCTACAAGAGAACTGTTAGGGAAGCAAAGTTCCGCAAGGGACATGCAAATGACTGAGTTTAGAGCTGAGATACCACGATCACAAAGTTCTTGACATGGATTACATCCTGGGGCATCTCTGTACTGGTTTTCCTCACCCCAGAAGACCTCTGTCTTCGTTATTAGTCCAGTCTGTCTTCGTTATTAGTCCAGTCAACTAAACTGATTCTGGTTAACTAGCATCCTGCTAAACTAACTGAATCACCAGAAGCACCTAAATATTTCATTACTCAACATACTGACAAGATGTCCCTCAATCGCGTCGAAGAGACATCCAGGCTTCAATATTTTCACATTATCAAGAAGTGTCTATATGAACTGGTTATAACAAAGAAAAAAAAAGCTTTAAAATATCTTAACAATGACTTCTTAAGGTGTTCTCGTTTCCTGTAATAGCTCCTGCAGTTAGTAACTCTTGGATTTTTCATTCAAACCGTTAGTCTAAATACGCTTTGGAAGTCCACGACTCTGCAAGGACGGAGTACAGAGCCCAGAACACGTTCTCAAAGAGTGCCAAACTTTCACAGACCTACGTAGCCAGGCACGGCCACAGAGCTCGGGCCTAAGGGAGAAGCTGTGGGGCTACCGTGAGGACCTGGAGAAAAGTGTGGACTTCATCCTGCTAAGTGGGCTTCTGACTTAGCATGACCAGGAACATGAAGAAGAAGAAGAAGAAGAAGAAGAAACTTCTTCAATGTTTCCTAACAGCAAGTCAACATTACCTGCTGGAAATATCATTCCACTGCCTGCAAGTTCTAACAAGGAGTATGAGGCCATCAAATAACTGTGTCAGCAAGTCTTGGATTACATCGATATATTCATCTTTTGCACTTCTATTAAAATCGGGTGCAAGAGCGACAAAGAAAAAGTAAATCCTTCTCATCTGAATACATTTCAAAGAGGATTTCACAAGTTAAAACTTGCCATTTCTTCTCATAATGGCAAAGCGGGTCTTCAGCTCCAACCACTGTTAGATTCTCTGCACTGCTGGCTGAACAGGTAACCACATTGCTTTGCAATCAGCAAGGATTTTTTTTTTTTGAGAGGCTGGGCCAATCAATGAGGGCTTTATATAAATTATTGTGCTTTTGTTACCCAGCTGAAGAGTGTGAAAATCATTTATGTGTTCTTGCAGTTAAAACCTCCTAGGCTACTTAGGACTTAAACACTTTGGACATATTAAACGTCATGAGAATCTAGGGAAGTCCGTCTTTGAAGGGTACGTAATGGGTACAAGAAAGAGAGGAAGACCAAGATGCGGAGACAGCTGCGAGACATCGTTGATAGTCTGCAGATGGATGCATCGACAGCAGGGCACCTTGCTTACAACCGAGAGGCGTAGGGGAGAGCTGTTAGGGAGGCAAAGTTCCGTAAGGGACATGCCCTTGATGACTGAGTGACTGGGTGACCACTTGGGAGGCACCCAGAAGACGCCTGCGAGAAATTGCACACAACACTACTTAAGATAAAGGACGGAACTCTTCTTCAGACTTCATACATACCCCATCATTAAAGCCAACTTTATATAAACTGTAATAAAATTATCTAAAATTATCTAGAGTTAATGTAAAACCATCGAGATTTATAGCTAACAACTAGATGATTATTTTCTTTTATCTAGGCAGGACCAAAATTATCTAGATGCAGATTTAAAAAAAAACTCTAAATTAGCAACCCTGGAAGGGGTGATAACTCAATCTGTCTTAATTGTCGCGGGGCTGACAAAAATGAGTTTTCGGTTCCTCACTTTAATATCTGTTTCTCTGTGTCTTGGATTTCTCTCTCTCTCTCTCTCTCTCTCTTTCTCTCTCTCCCCCTCTTCTCTTCTCTCTCTCTCAATCAAGTTAAAGTTAGTTTGAAGAATTATATCTGAGAATGCTGCATCATATATATAGAATTATATCTGAGAATGCTGCACCATATATATAGAATTATATCTGAGAATGCTGCACCACGTATAGAATTATATCTGAGAATGCTGCATCATATATATAGAATTATATCTGAGAATGCTGCATCATATATATAGAATTATATCTGAGAATGCTGCACCACGTATAGAATTATATCTGAGAATGCTGCACCACGTATAGAATTATATCTGAGAATGCTGCACCACGTATAGAATTATATCTGAGAATGCTGCATCATATATATAGAATTATATCTGAGAATGCTGCACCACGTATAGAATTATATCTGAGAATGCTGCACCACGTATAGAATTATATCTGAGAATGCTGCACCACGTATAGAATTATATCTGAGAATGCTGCACCACGTATAGAATTATATCTGAGAATGCTGCACCACGTATAGAATTATATCTGAGAATGCTGCACCACGTATAGAATTATATCTGAGAATGCTGCACCACGTATAGAATTATATCTGAGAATGCTGCACCACGTATAGAATTATATCTGAGAATGCTGCACCACGTATAGAATTATATCTGAGAAATCTGCACCACGTATAGAATTATATCTGAGAATGCTGCACCACGTATAGAATTATATCTGAGAATGCTGCACCACGTATAGAATTATATCTGAGAATGCTGCACCACGTATAGAATTATATCTGAGAATGCTGCACCACGTATAGAATTATATCTGAGAATGCTGCACCACGTATAGAATTATATCTGAGAATGCTGCACCACGTATAGAATTATATCTGAGAAATCTGCATCACATATAGAATTATATCTGAGAATGCTGTATCACATATAGAATTATATCTGAGAATGATGCAGCACATATAGGATTATATCTGAGAAATCTGCATCACATATAGAATTATATCTGAGAAATCTGCATCACATATAGGATTATATCTGAGAATGCTGTACCACATATAGAATTATATCTGAGAATGCTGCAGCACATATAGAATTATATCTGAGAATGCTGCAGCACATATAGGATTATATTTGAGATTGCTGCAGCACATATAGGATTATGTCTGAGAATGTTGCAGCACATATAGAATTATATCTGAGAATGCTCCATCACATATATAATTGTATCTGAGAAATCTGCATCACATATAGAATTATATCTGAGAATGCTGTATCACATATAGAATTATATCTGAGAATGATGCAGCACATATAGGATTATATCTGAGAAATCTGCATCACATATAGAATTATATCTGAGAAATCTGCATCACATATAGGATTATATCTGAGAATGCTGTACCACATATAGAATTATATCTGAGAATGCTGCAGCACATATAGAATTATATCTGAGAATGCTGCAGCACATATAGGATTATATTTGAGATTGCTGCAGCACATATAGGATTATGTCTGAGAATGTTGCAGCACATATAGAATTATATCTGAGAATGCTCCATCACATATATAATTGTATCTGAGAATGCTGCGGCACATATAGGATTATATTTGAGAATGCTGCAGCACATATAAGATTATGTCTGAGAATGCTGCAGCACATATAGGATTATGTCTGGGAATGCTGCAGCACATATAGGATTATGTCTGAGAATGCTGCACCACATATAGGGTTATATTTTAGAATGCTGCAGCACATATAGAATTATATCTGAAAATGCTGCAACACATATAGAACTATATCTGAGAATGCTGCACCATATCTGTGGCTATGATTCAGATTTAACCTAAAACATAGCCAACGTGTACCTAGTCGATTTCTCCCAAAATCTAGGATTCACTTGTAGAAGACAAGCCTTACTTACTCTGCCGCTCACTTCTATGATACCCATCCTTTCCACTTAAAACTCGAAAATGATATATTTTTGTTTTCATTTAACTTCAGTCTTTTTCAATGCCCACTTTGGCTATGATTTACATGCCCCGTTAAGACGTGCATCTTCTTCGTAGTATTACTATCATATCAATCATCAAATGATTACAGTTTTACTGAAATAGTTTTATCATGCCTTTTCTTTATTATGCCTGTGAACTGGCTGAATTAGTTTGTCACTTTGGTTGTAACGAATGTGTGAGGATGTACAGTGGTCCTTCATCACGTTTTAGTTGTGTAATATTCTACTGAATAAAGCTTTATATAATAACTGCTTATTATGTATCTACTACTGGAGGTGAAGACGCTGACCGTTTTGGCAGTCATCGATCCATAGCTGACATGCTAGCGCCAGGGTTAGCGAATCATAGCTGACATGCTAGCTTCAGGGTTAGCGAATCATAGCTGACATGCTAGCGTCAGGGTTAGCGAACCATAGCTGACATGCTAGCGTCAGGTTTAGCAAACCATAGCTGACATGCTAGCGTCAGGGTTAGCGAATCATAGCTGACATGCTAGCTTCAGAGTTAGCGAATTATAGCTGGCATGCTAGCTTCAGGGTTGACGACCCATAGCTGACATGCTAGCGTCAGGGTTAGCGAACCATAGCTGACATGTTAGCGTCAGGGTTAGCAAACCATAGCTGACATGCTATCGTCAGGGTTAGTAACCCATATCTGACATGCTAGCGTCAGGGTTAGCGAACCATAGCTGACATGCTAGCTTCAGGGTTAGTGAATCATAGCTGATATGCTAGCTTCAGGGTTAGCGACCCATAGCTGACATGCTAGCGTCAGGGTTAGCGAATCATAGCTGACATGCTAGCTTCAGGGTTGACGACCCATAGCTGACATGCTAGCTTCAGGGTTAGCGAATCATAGCTGACATGCTAGCTTCAGGGTTAGCGAATCATAGCTGGCATGCTAGCTTCAGGGTTGACGACCCATAGCTGACATGCTAGCGTCAGGGTTAGCGAACCATAGCTGACATGTTAGCTTCAGGGTTAGTGAATCATAGCTGACATGCTAGCTTCAGGGTTAGCGACCCATAGCTGACATGCTAGCGTCAGGGTTAGCGAATCATAGCTGACATGCTAGCTTCAGGGTTAGCAAACCATAGCTGACATGCTAGCGTCAGCGTTAGCGACCCATGACTGACATGCTAGCGTCAGCGTTAGCGACCCATGACTGACATGCTAGCGTCAGCGTTAGTGACCCATGACTGACATGCTAGGGTCATGGTTAGTGACCCATAACTGACATGATAGCGTCAGCGTTAGCGACCCATGACTGACATGCTAGCGTCAGCGTTAGTGATCCATGACTGACATGCTAGGGTCAGGGTTAGTGACCCATGACTGACATGCTAGCGTCAGCGTTAGCAACCCATGACTGACATACTATCGTCAGCGTTAGTGACCCATGACTGACATGCTAGGGTCAGGGTTAGTGACCCATGACTGACATGCTAGCATTAGGCTTGGCTAATACTAAGACTAAGACCTTGTCCCACCTCTCCTTTAGTACCACCAAAGTAACAGGCTTAGCCTGGTTAACAGGGCCAGTGACTGCTATAGGCTTTAAGCCGATGGAATCTTTAGCAAAGAAGTATTGCACCCCCCCCCCCTCTCCCGCCGCCGCTACACTCGGGGACTGAAAAAAAGTCCCCATAACCCGCTCCCAATCCGACACGATGCTATGCTTCAACTTCTTTACCGCATCGGCTGCAAAGAACAACTGCTCGAAGTTCCAGGAAGGTACAAGTAGAAGACAAGAAGAGAAGATAAGATTTACTAATCTTTTTTTATACACATGCTCAATATGAGTTCTAGGCTGATGCTCAGTATCTGCTTTAGAAAGAAAATTGATGGAGAAAAAAAGATAGACGTAGCTAACTATTCAGCCTTTTTAAAATAAAGTCTTTAACACACACTCTCTCTCTCTCTCTCTCTCTCTCTCTCTCTCTCTCTCTGGTAGCTGCTCTTCTAGATATTTTTGACGTTGGATATCTTCCTTGCACTTTGTCCTCTATATGGCCAGTATACCAGGTATGTCGAGGCATATGGTATGACGTGCATGCACCCATCATCTGCTGACAGTTTGTCGACAGAAACAAGGTAACACAGGCACACCTGTA
Organism: Achatina immaculata; assembly: GCA_009760885.1. Lineage (NCBI taxonomy): Eukaryota > Metazoa > Mollusca > Gastropoda > Stylommatophora > Achatinidae > Lissachatina > Lissachatina immaculata. Next base: position 33,066,828 of record CM019699.1, on the reverse strand, counting down.
CGTTAGGACTGGACTATACCTGTCCTGGTATAGGCGAAGATCGGAAGTGTGTGGACATTTTTAGGCACAGCAAGGAAAGTATTGCGTGTACAGTGAGAATGTACAGTCTCTACCTGGGCACTGATGATAGCGCTCTCCTTTTCTCTCTCTCTCTTTCTCTCTCTCTTTCTCTTTCTCTCTCTCTCTTTCTCTCTCTTTCTCTCTCTCCTTCTCTCTCTTTATCTCTTTCTCTCTCTTTTTCTCCCCCTTATTGTCTCATTTCTGACGTGGGGACTAGCGAAAATTCTCTTTCTCTCTCCTTCTCCTTCCATTTCTCTCTTTCTCTTCTTTCTTTCTCTCCTCTCTCTTTCTCTCTCTCTTTCTCTCTCTCCTTCTCTCTCTCTTTCTTTCTCTCTCTTTCTCTTTCTCTCTCTTTTTATGCCCCTTATTGTCTTATTTCTGACATGGGGACTAGCGACAATTCTCTTTCCCTCTTCTTCGATTTCTCTCTCTCTCTCTCTCTCTCTCTCACTTTCTCTCTCGATTTCTCTCTCTCCATTTCTTTATGTGTATGTGGATACTTTATTGTTAATTATGTTTGTTATATGAGCAGCATATTTGTAGAATGTCTGGAACAGAGTGAAGTTGTATGATAAAGGGCAGAATGTCAGAAGAGCCTTCTTACCAAATTCTTAACCCTTTTGAAATAAAGATCAATCAATCAATCAATCAATCTTTCTCTCTCTCCTTCTCTCTCTAGACAGTATTATCTCTCCAATGCTCTCTTTACTGTCTTTCACTCGTTTTCTCTTTCATTCTTTTCAGTCTCTGTCTCACACTGCCACTGTCATTCTTTCTGCCACTGTCTTGCTCTCTCATTCTTTCTGTCACTGTCTTGCTCTCTCATTCTTTCTGCACTCTCTTGCTCTCTCATTCTTTCTGCCACTGTCTTGCTCTCTCATTCTTTTCACTTTTTCTCACTCTTTATCGCTCATTATTTATGTCTTAGTCTTTCTGTCTGTCTGTCTGTCTGTCTGTCTGTCTGTCTGTCTCTCTCTCTCTCTCTCTCTCTCTCTCTCTCACATTACACATGTTTGAGCGATATAACACTTAGCAGAACTCACGCAGGGAGCTTATAACTTAATTCAAGCCTTGTTCAAGTGAGCTGAAGGTCTCCAAGGAGATATGAACGCTGAAGTTCCCCACGGAGACTCGAATACTTAAGTTCCCCAAGGAGAATCGAATACTTAAGTTCCACACAAAGACAAGACTTTACAAAATAGCTTCACAAACTAACATAGAAGAATAATACAACAGTATCGATAGAAACCAATAGTCGAATGTTCATTCACACAAGATGTCCAAAAATTACATGCACACGTTCATTTCTGTAACTAAAAGATGATTAAAATCGTATTTAAATCTATAACCAAAGGATGATTAAAAGTCATCTTAATTCTGTTACTAAATAATGATTTAAAGTAATATTTAAATCCGCCACTAAAAGGCATGTTTAATTCTACAATCAAAGGATTATTAAAAGTTATATTTATTTCTGTAACAAAATAATGATTAAATGTCATGTTAAATTCTGTAATTAAATGATGGTTAAAGGCCATATTTAATATAACAAAAGTATGATTAAAAGTCATATTTAATTCTATTACCAAGGCATGATTAAAAGTAATATTTAAATCAGTAACTAAAAGATGATTAAAAATCACGTTTAATTGTATAACAAAAAAGATGACTAAAAGTCATATTTAATTTTGTAACAAAAGCATTAATAAAAGTCTCTTTTTCTCCTTTCACGCTTGAAGTAACAACAGTTGTAAAAAAAATTAACATCGGAAATAGCAATGTATTTCTGTAACATTTGTAACGCGGATGAATACATCCGAGAGCAAAGTGGGTGTTACTACGAGAGAAAAGTGGGTGTTACCAGAACAAAGTGGGTACTACGAGAGAAAAGTGGGTGTTACCAGAACAAAGTGGGTACTACGAGAGAAAAGTGGGTGTTACCAGAACAAAGTGGGTACTACGAGAGAAAAGTGGGTGTTACCAGAACAAAGTGGGAACTACGAGAGAAAAGTGGGTGTTACCAGAACAAAGTGGGAACTACGAGAGAGAAGTTGGTGCTACGAGACCAAAGTGGGTGCTACAAGACCAAAGTGGGTGCTACGATGTATTCATTCGCTACTTAAAAACACATCTAATTGTTTTTATTATTAGACTATTTCTGTAGACAAAAGCAAACTAAAGCAGTAACATAAACGGGCATAGAGCTGGATTTATACAGGGACTTGGCGTTATGCCCCCAAGGCAAATACCTATGCATGTGTCACGTGGTTTCGTCACATGTCAGAGACTGAATGTATGAGTATCAGTCACTTTACGAACATTTCATTATTCATATGTCAAAACAAGTGGATATGCGAGGCAGGATAACAGTTAAAAGAAATAAATAGGTAAAAGGTAAAATTCCCGTTTCCATGTCATATTGGGGAATACGGTGTTGGGCCCGTATTTTCCACGACCTTCGGCACATGAAAGTGTGATGTGGTTAGTATCACACTTGGCCGCTTTACCTTCCCAGATTTCTCTGGTACCCATTTTCCGAGGCTGGGTGAACCCCGGGGCCGTATTGGTCAGAAAAAAAAACCCCGCTCAGCTAGGGATTCGAACCCCCGAACATTCGGTTGCTAGACGAGTGCTCTAACCACTACGCTACCATAAAAAATACTTGTCTAAAGAAAGTATACCGTAGATTGGAACGGTCAACATGCGGCCCCGACAACTTATTTGTGCGGCTCGCCAGACTACTCAGTTCCTTGATTTTTAATATAACCTCAGAGAATACGCCAAGCTGGCGAGTTAAATATAGAGGATGTAACTTGCAACGCTTAGTAAGTGAGCGCTTGAATTTGCGAAGCTGCTGGTGTACTTGTCTCCTATGAAGGTCGATGGTTCGAATCTGACCGAAGAAGCCCCAATCCCCAGCTGAAGAAACTGGTACATAGCTGGTTCTGGGAATATACGTGATGCGGACCAAATCGCACTCTAGTATGGCGACAGGTACAGAAAACATATGGGCACTAACACTAATCAAGTGCATCAGCGGCCGACACTTCTAACTACTCTTTCGTTTTACTCATTAAGTTCCAACAGTGCGAGAGCAAAGTAGGTGCTACGAGAGCAAAGTGAATACTACGAGAGCAAGTGGATAACACAGGTATTGACTGGGTACATGGGACCCAACTAGAAGATCTTGATTTTGCTGATGACATAACTCTTATCAGTAATAATGTGAATTCCATGCAAGAAAAAAACAGATAGCCTGTCTTCACTGGCTAGCAAAATAGGACTTGAAATTAACAAGGACAAAACAAAAATAATGAAAATTCCCATCAATCAAAATGGAAAAATACACATAGAAGGGACAGATATTGAAGAAGTCAATCAATTTGCACACCTTGGCAGCTACATAGACCAGGATGGTGACACTAGAAAGGAAGTTAGGATCAGAATTGCAAAAGCAGCATCAATCTTCAAGAATCTTGAGAACATATGGAATTCAAAATTTATAAGCACAAAAACCAAGTTAAGACTATTCAATTCAAATGTAATATCCACCCTCATTTATGCATGCGAAAGCTGGAAAACAACTAAAGAAACAGAAAAGAAATTAGACTCTTTTGATTCAAAATCAGTCACTACGGATTATCACAGGTGCCATGAGGTCCACACCAATAGTAGAAATGCAGAAAATAGTTGGTGTTCAAGCGCTAAAGGAACGTAGAGACACAAAGGTCATGACCATGGGAGAAAAATTCCTTAGCTCTGTAAGCCATCCCCTGAAGGAGAGATTCAATAACTTGGCATTAGGACGGCTTAAAAGAAGCAGCTTCATTCATCAGGCCAAGCGTATGCGTAAGCTGATACCCGACCTTCCAACTGTAGTCACTCCATTATCATCTGTACCAGAGCATACACCATGGAAAGAAGCAGATTATGCACAAATAACTATTCAGACTGAAGTGAAAGGTGTGCAGAATGGTGAGATGCAGAGCAGTCTTGTAAGATCAGTAGCCACACTTAGTGTTCTAGATGACAAATATCCATGTGACACCTGGATACGTGTGTATACAGATGGATCTGCACATAATGCCATAAAAAATGGTGGGGCAGGAGCATATATTGAATATCCAAACAACACCATTGACAAGATTTCCATACCCACTGGTAAATACTGCAACAACTTTGATGCAGAAGTTAGGGCAATTATTGCTGCAGTTGAAAAACTATCAGACTCCAGAATTGATACATGTCCTGTAGTAATTCTCACAGATGCAAGATCAGTACTGGAAGCTCTTCAGTGCAACAAACTACCAGACCTTAAGGATGCCTTGTCAAAAATTGGCTTACAACATGGAGTCACTTTGCAATGGATTCCCTCCCACTGTGGGATACCAGGCAATGAGAAAGCTGACCATCTGGCCAAAGAGGGCACTGAAATGGAGCAACCAGACACACCAGTCACCTATAATCAGAAGAAAAGCATGATAAAAACCTACAGGAAGCCACAAACACCACCACATGATGACTATCACATGCTAAACAGAAAGGAACAAGTCACCATCTTCCGTCTCCGAACAGGACACAGCCGACTCCGAAGTCATATGTATACAAAGTTTAAGGTTGGTACTACTAATCTATGTACATGTGCCCAGGTGCCCCAAACCGTGGAACATATCCTCCAGAACTGCATCAACTACGAGACACTGAGAAATAATTACTGGCCCAGTGAAACCACTAAAGAAGATAAGCTCTACGGTTCCATACATGAGTTACAAAAAACAGTGAAATTTATCCAAGAGACAGGACTACAGATATAGACAGACAGTGCGAACGAAGAAGAAGAAGAAGAAGACTCTTTTGAAAACAAATGCCTAAGGAAAATACTGGGCATCAAGTGGAATGAATTCAAGAACAATGCAGAGATAAGACAGATGACTGAACAACAACCAGTTTCATGGGTGATCAGGAAAAGGAGATGGACATATGTTGGTCACTTGATGAGAAGAAACGATCAGAGAATCCCAAAACAAGCTATCAAGTGGAACACAACGGGCCGAAGAAAAAGAAGCAGACCGCGTGAAACTCTGAAGAGGACATTATTAAGAGAGGCCAAATTAACAGGCATAAAATCTTTTGATGAGGTTGAAAGACTCGCCGAAGACAGGAAAAGTTGGCGAACTACTTTGCGAGCCCTATGTGACGTTTAACGGCACGGGAAGAATATAAGATATAAGAAGTGGATACTACGAGAGCAAAATGGAAACTACGAGAGCAAAGTGGGTACTACGAGAGCAAAGTGGGTACTACGAGAGCAAAGTGGGTACTACGAGAGTAAAGTGGATACTACGAGAGTAAAGTGGGTACTACGAGAGTAAAGTGGGTACTACGAGAGTAAAGTGGATACTACGAGAGTAAAGTGGGTACTACGAGAGTAAAGTGGATACTACGAGAGTAAAGTGGGTACTACGAGAGCAAAGTGGATACTACGAGAGTAAAGTGGGTACTACGAGAGCAAAGTGGATACTACGAGAGCAAAGTGGGTACTACGAGAGCAAAATGGGTACTACGAGAGTAAAGTGGGTACTACGAGAGCAAAGTGGGTACTACGAGAGCAAAGTGGATACTACGAGAGCAAAGTGGGTACTACGAGAGCAAAGTGGGTACTACGAGAGCAAAGTGGGTACTGCAAGCCTCGAAAAAAAAATTCACACGAAGGAGGAAGATTCTGTATGGAGTCTTCTGTCAACATTCACAGCATCACCGGCCTAGCATTTATCGCAGGCTAGCAGAGTTCTTGAAATGGGTGTATTAAGGCGCAGTAATTTCTGTGTTTGTAATTATTTGAATATGTCACGATTTTCATTATGTTATATTGCTTAAATGTATAAATGAGAAGTTATACGTTGTTTATTACATATTTATTATGTGTAATGTTTCTATATTATATATGGTGCTTCTACTAACTTGATGTTGCTAGACCGCGTTAGAAATTAGAGAATCTTGCAAGTTTAGAGTGGGGAGTTTCGAATATCTTGGATCATTACTAACTAATAATGGAGATACAATTAGGTAAATTAAAAGGAGGGCATCTATCGCTCTTCAGAAAGTAAAACAACGAAAGAATCTGTAGAGAGGAACAGACAGAACCACAAAAACAAGATTTTTAAGGGGCATGCATCTTTCCCATCGCAACATATGCCTGTGAGACCTGGACACTTAACAAAACAGCTGAGCAACACATAAATACCTTTGAATGTAAATGCTACAGAAGAGTTATTCAAATATCATGGACGCAAAAGGAACAAATATATCTATACTACAAGAACTTAATTTGAAGAAGGCTGGCTAGTAAAGAGGATTAAAGAGAGAAAACTTAAATATTTTGGACACATTAAACGTCACGATAGTCTAGAGAAGACAGTCTTAGAAGGCTACACAATGGGGAAAAGAAAGAAAGGAAGACCAAGGCGAAGATGGGTGCAAGACATCGTTGATGATCTGCAAATGGATTCATCAGCGGCAGGCCATCTTGCTCACAACCGAGAGGCATACAAGAGTGCTGTTAGGGAGGCAAAGTTCCGCAAAGGACAAGCAAATGAATGAATAAATGAATGAATGAATGCAAGTTTAGAAATGAAAGGTAGAATGCTAAACAGGTTTGAGAGACCAGGTCGTCACCCTTTGAAAATAAGGTTCGTTTACTGGTTTCTCTCGCACCTCGTTTTAAGATAATTCTTTCCTTCTTACTTGACATATTCCCATCATCATCATCATCATCATCATCATCTGTACTCTCAATGGATCATAATGCATCAATAAAAGTTCTCCAAGCAAATTCTGTCTTGAGCAAGCCGGGATCCTGTAAACTTAGCTGGGGCTAAATCTACATTTTTGGTTAGAAATGGGAAGAAAATAATCAACCCAGCTCTTCAGGCATTCCCTTGGCATATACTACCGTACTGCATGGCCAAGATCTCGTGACCCCTATGACCGCCAACCCAGATTCTCCCCTCCAAGGATACTGTGTGCCAGTTGGGCGTCAGGTTAAACATATATCACAACATTACAACAACATGCCCAAAGATATTACGAAGCCATCCATTAAAATACATGAACGTTTATTTACTCAACTACATAGATCATGATAATCACAGGACATTACATCACATAAAACAAACATAGCATAAAGATATATACAGGCAAAATGATCATCAATGCAATGATCTTAACCACTGTAACTAATGGCTCAGCTAGAATGGCCTTTTCTGGCCCTCCCTCCTCTTCACAATCACATTATAAATCTCCCCGTGTGCTAACGCACTTATGAATGTGGTAGCCTATGCTGCGAAACTACACCACTCTTTCCATGAATGATCTATGTGCCAGTGCACTTCATTTCACGGCTTACCTGTCTGAACTCTCCTCCTCACTTCACGAATAATCACATGTGCTAACGCACTATTTCTCTGCCTCACTTCATGAATATTCACCATATGCTAAACGCACTATTCTCAGCCTCAGTTCAATGGCTCCATTACTACCACATCCTTTATGTAGCTGTTGTTGTCGGGATCCTCATCCTAGCATACATCTTGAATCGCCTACAATAGATCCATATCAAGATAACAGCATATGGAGCATCGCTCGTGCCCGTCAAGAAACGATATTAGAATCAATCACCTAGATACTTCTCCACAACGATCGTGCAGTGCACGTGCTTATTCTGCACATCACGCAATATATATGAATACACAGCATCGAACATTATTCATCATGAATCACAATCATATATAACACAGATATTTGGCCGGCTGGGCTAAGTGCTACATATGCAAGCAACACAGACGGGATTGACTTGGCCGCCATAATAGTTCTACTACTTCCCCCCCCCCCCCTTTTCAAGCATTCCTCGGTATTAATAGGCCCTATCTTCCCGACCACGTGACGAGTGGCTCGTTTCTCTCACTCCGTACACTTGTGGGAGTACCGAATGACCCCTCACAATACATCGCTTCCTCTAGTTCTTCCTGTATTGTCCGTCTCCATGTCCCACAGTGGTCTGCCCCTCTTTCTTTTCCCTTGGGGTGTCAAAGCCAGGGCGGTGCCTTCTCTTGTAACTCGCTTTAAAGTATTGCTTTCCTTAAAACAGGACAAACTTATGTCGAGCCGTCTTTTTTCTTCGTAAACTTTAAATATTATTTGCTTACTCTCTGCCTTAAGGGCATGCATTTTTCCCATCGCAACATATGCCTGTGAGACCTGGACACTTAACAAAACAGCTGAGAAACACATAAATGTCTTTGAATGTAAATGCTACAGAAGAGTTATTCAAATATCTCATGGAGACAAAAAAGAACAACTATATCTTTACTATAAGAACTTAATATTAAAGAAGGCTGGCTAGTAAAGAGGATTAAATAGAGAAAACTTAAATATTTTGGACACATTTAAACGTCATCATAATCTAGAGAAAACCGTCTTGGAAGGGTACATAATGGGAAAAAGAAAGAGAGGAAGAGCAAGGCGAAGATGACTGCAAGACATTGTTGATGATCTGCAAATGGATGCATCAGCAGCAGGCCATCTTGCTCACAACCGAGAGGCCTACAGGAATGCTGTTAGGGAGGCAAAGTTCCGCAAGGGACATGCAAATGAATAAATGAATGAACTCTCTGCCTGATCTGTCTTCTTTTCTTCAACACAGTCGTAGAAATCGTGAATCTTCCTGAAGTCCATATGAGGCGGTATCTTTGAGGCTTTGAATAATCTCCTTGTTTGCTTGAAATAGATTGCCTGGAGTGTACGACACAGTCCGTCTTCTACAGATAAAAGACTTTGCTGCACATAGAATGTTTTCGTTTTCTAGAATTCTGTATTCGATTGGGTTTATTCTGTATTATGACCCAGCCGTGAGTCGTTTAGCCATCATGAAGGATTTTCTTTGTCCCGAAAGAAAAGCCAGTTTAGTATTTCGTTTAGGGTTTAAAAAAAAAGTGGATTGAAAGTGTTTGTGTTTGCAGTTGTTCTCTGTGAGGATTTTCTTTGTGTTCACTTTTATTTTTCTTTTGTTTGTTTATTGAAGTGTCGGTTTATTTTTTATGAAGAAAATATATTCTTTGCAATGTAATATCTGCTCAGTCAGGTTTTTTAAAATGTACACTTCTTCTTCTTCTTCTCCTTCTTCTTCATCATCTTCTTCTTCTTCTTCTTGTTCCTTTCTGTTTAGTGTGTTATAGTCATCATGTGGTGGCGTTTGTGGCTTATTCTAATTCTAACTTCCTTTCTCGTGTCACCAGCTCTTTGTTACAGACTGCCAAATCAGACAGGGTCTTTCAGTCCCAGAAATCGCTTTTATGTATACATATACATATGAAACCGAAATGTACAGATACATATTCGTGCCCGTGCTATCTCCCTGGTGTTCTTTGCAGCCGATGCTGTGGAGATGTTGAGGCACAGCATCGTATCGACGTGGGAGGAGCTCATGGCAGCTACTTTTTTCAGCCCCCAGAGTACACCTAAAAATCAAGGGATTTGTGCAATGCTTCTTTAGCAGACTCCACTACCATGGGGGCTATGGCGATCCCTGCCCCGTTAGCTAGGCTAGGCCTGTTACTGGGGGATACAGACGGAGAGGTGGGACGGGATCTTAGTCAGTTGTGGTTCGCTAACCCTGGCGCTAGCATATCCCCTATGCGTCGCTGACTGCCTCATCAGACAGCGTCTTCACCTCCGTAGACAAATTCAAAGCTGCTTCTTCTTCTTTTTCTTCGTTCGCTTCTACCACCAAGACCGCACTGTGATCCTACTGAATTTACGCCTGTGGTCCTCGTTAGGTCCCGTGGTCTCCTGTGTGGTCCCCGAAAGGACCACACGAGATACCCGAGAGGACCACAAGAGGTTCAGGGTTTTAGCCTGTATTCTTGGTGGGTCTCTGAAGCGGATTGCGTGACACCGTGGTTTTCGTTGCACCAGTTTAGTCTAGAGTTGGACCTTCTCACCGGAAAACCTCGACGTGTTTTGAGATACCCGTGTATCAGGGGTGAGAAGTGGTTGCCCATCCAGTCCAGAGTTGGACTTTGTCACCGGAAAACCTCAGCGTGATTAGGATACGCAAACATCCCCGCCGGGTGAGAGGTGGTTACCTATCTAGACTGCCCTGGTCCAGTGTCTCTGACTTCAGCATTTTGCGGTCGTGGCTGCTACCCTTCCTAGTTGTGACCAGGATGGAGCTTTTGTCCAGGAGGACGAATCCTCGCCACTAGTGACTTCCACCCTGGGTTGAGCCGGTTTAGGCATATTAACCCAGTATGGGCGTGTTTGGGACGTGAACGACCTCTAGAGCAGAGGTACTGTGACATGCATAGCCTTCAAGATTCACCCCTGGTGTGAGCCGGTTTAGGCATATTTCACCAGTGTAGGTGTATTTCGGACGTGGCCGGCCTCTAGAGCAGAGGCGCCGTGGTATGTATAGCTCTAGCAGCGATACTACTGGACATACCGATAAAACTTCACTTTATCCTTTCCACCACCTTTTCACGTCGGCACCGCACAGCAACCTTTATTTCTTTTCTGCGTTTTCTTCCTTGACCAGGAGGAGCTTCACTCCATGCGCGGCATTCGAAGAGTCTCGCCAGCAGTGTCTTAACCTCTGGGACAAGCCGGTTCATGCTTTTCACATCGTGTCATCTAAGGAACCTCGACTGATTTAATGAGCCATTCGCGGTTTCACTGTGAGACAGTGTGAACTTAGACATGCATGGCTTAATCTTTGAGACAAGCATATGACTACTGGCAGGATCAACCAGATAGCTTTCTTCACCGAACCTTAGTCGGATATCTACCGACAGACCGACGCGGGGCAAGGGAGACAGCGCTCTGCTCAGAGCGGATCTCTTTAGACACCGTCGGCGTTTCACTTCCTTTAACCGGCGGGCGGGGCCGGCGGCTCTCTCTGCTCTAGCGAACGAGAAGAGAGCCCAGCCACCCACAACATACGCACATTACATACTGCAGACCCGATACTCTTTGCGAGAGATGGGCCAATTTCGAGACCATCGGTCGACAAAACCGTACTACACCGTTAGCACGAACCTGGCTTGCCTAGTCGTTTACATGCTTCGCTCGACGGACAAACCACTCGCTTCTGCATCGAAACACCTTAACTCTCGCCGTCCGGGAAGGGAGCGAAAGCCTGTCTCCCCACGCACGGAACTTGAGAGCGCTTTTTCGCCAAAAAGAACTCAAAGCTGCTGTAACAAAGCTGCTGTAACAAAACTGTGATAACAGAGAATTAGATTATTATTTAAAAAATGATAGAACAGCTTTATTCATTAAGGGAGGACAGTTAGCGCTCTTTTGTATATATTTTACTTTTTTTTCTGTTGCCACTACTTTTCTCCTTGTTCAAATTTGTCAAAAAAAAAAAAACAACAACAAAACAAACAAAACAAAACAACGCGGTTTTCGAATAGAAAAGTGATTTAACGCTGTGTTTTAAGGCGTCTTGAGTAGCGAACTGGTTAATGCACTAGTCTCTCACGACGATGGTCGGGGGTTTCGAATCCGGCTGTAGAAATGGGTACCTGACTTCTTCTGGAGTTGGAGAGGGAAAGACGACCCTCTAGTTTGCTGACAGGTCAAGGAAAATATGGACACTAACACCATGTCCCAATGAGTTTCTAACGCATGACCATTAGCTTTAGGGTTAGTCTTTGAAAACTATACGCTATACGTTGGATAAAGTCAAGATCACTTTTATTTTTGCCGGGTTCAGTGGCATCATAATATCATATGAAAGAACTATGCAAACAAGACATGCCAAGAAACTGGCGCAGGTTAGGCTTGAGAGGAAGTATATGAAAGCGAGTATTTAGAACTATAACATAAAACTGTTTATTAGACATACTTGTGTCTGTTAGCAGGAGGTATGAAGCCTGGTCGACCATGATCTTTTTATCGCTACACGCCTCTGGCTGGAGTGAGATTACATTGGGTTGGATAGTCTTCTTCTTCTTCTGCGTTCGAGGCTGTTGGTCACATCAGATCCTGATCCCTGTCGACATGGCAAAGCCCGCGGTCCTCTCCAGATCCTGACAGGAGCCCCAAAGCTTTTGCCCCAAGCTTGTGTCCTCTGGCCATGTGTCACGCTTCAGGTCTGCAGGGTCTGGGCACTCTTGTAGGATATGTTCTGGAGTCTGGACTCCACTGTCACGTGGTCACTCGTCTGTGTGAGACATTTTGAGTCGGTGAGGGTGGCTCAGTAGTCTGTAGTGGCCTGTCCTTAGGCGAAAGAGGATGGTTTGCTAATGTCTTTATAATTGGTGTATTGGATCTGGTTCGTTGGTGGATTTCAGTTCTTTTATTCGGATCTGCACTGGTAGTTGGGGATGAACGAGTAGCAGGGAGGCGAGCAGATGTAGTGAACGAAGATTTTAGTAGACTCTTTCTGCCAAATCATTGGCGTATAATCTTTTCTGACTGTTAACCTGGATTATTCGTAGGCTTCATCTCTGCTTCCGGCACGCCCTAATACAATGGTAGCCAACCTGTGGTCCGCAACTCATGATCATGTGATCTGTGCCTGAATCATCGATCTGGCATTAAGATCTTTGATGTTGCTATGATCCTCTGTACGGAAGGCTGATGGTCTGCGCCTTATTATAGTTGAACCAGTGGTCCTTAGATGTATAAACGTTGGGGAAAGCCGCTCTAATCGAACCTGTACATAAAAATGGATACTCGAGGGGAAGGCGGCCTTCAACGACAGGGAAGGTCAGGCCCACGAGATCCCATTTAATGTAGTAATTCTGCTCGAGGTCTGAGCAAGTGAAATATATGCTCATATATCTGTGTGAATGGCCAAAGCAGGGGATATCATTTAATAGTGTAAGACATAAGTCGACAGTGATGAAAAACTTAAGTAACATCAAGGGAAAACAAAGTACTAAAATTATAAGGCAAGAGAGGCGTGTAGACCACATCCGGGAAGTGGGTAGAGTTAGTAACTTAGAACTTAACATTCTGGACGATATGAGAGTCTGTTCCCATTAGAGTTGAATTGCTGGCCTTGAATGGGGGTTAATAGATGGAGTTATTTCCCCTGGAGACGAATTACGAGGCCTTTCTAAACAGCTGCCTCCGTCGATTGTCATGCCCACACATGCTTGATTGCTGAGTATAGGAGAAGAACCGGCCGTTGTGTTGTTCTTTTTCAGCTTTGTTTTCTTTAAAGAAATATGCATAGAGAATATAAGGAGGACTCCTCAGTGAATATGAACATACGTGGTTCGTGCAAGGTAAGATATAAAGGTGATAATGAAGCTGTTAATATGTAATTTAAAGTGATTTGTATATGGTACGACCTGAAGATGATCGCTCAGTCATCTCCATGTCCCTTGCGGAACTTTCCCTCCCTAACAGCTCTCCTGTAGGCCTCTCGGGTGTAAGCAAGATGCCGTGCTTGCTGATGCATCCATTCGAAGATCGTCAACAATGTCTTGCCGCCACTTTCTCCTTGGTCTTCCTCTCTTTCTTTTTCCTATTATGTACCCTTCTATGACTGTCTTCTCTAAATTCTCATGACGTTTAATGTGTCCAAAGTTTTCTCTGTTTAATCTTCTTTACTAGCCAGCCTTCTTAAATATTAAGTTCTTGTAGTATGGATATACTTCTTTTTTTTTTTTAAATGTGTCCAGGATATGTGAAGGACTCTTCTGTAACATGTACATTCAAAGACCCAGGGGTGAAACTCAGTGGCGAGGATTCGTCCTCCTGGACAAAAGCTCCGTCCTGGTCACAACTAGGAAGGGTAGCGGTCACGACCACAAAATGCTGAAGTCGGAGACACTGGACCAGGGCAGTCTAGATAGACAACCACCTCTCACCCGACGGGGATATATGCGTATCCAAATCATGTTGAGGTTTTCCGGTGAGAAAATCCAACGCTGGACTGAATGGGCAACCACCTCTCACCCATCAGGGATACACGGGTATCCCAAAACACGTCGAGGTTTTCCGGTGAGAAAGTCCAACTCTAGAGTAAACTGGTGCAACGGAAACCGCGGTGTCACGCAATCCCGCTTCTGAGACCCACCAGGCTCAAGCCCTGCCGTACTCTGAACTTCTTGTGGTCCTCTCGGAGATCTGGTGTGATCCTTCAAGGGACCACAGGGGGACCACGGGACCTATCGAGGATCACAAGAGTAAATTCAGTAGGATCACGATGCGGTCTTGGTGATAGAAGCGAAAGAAGAAGAAGAAGACATTCAAAGACATTTATGTGTTTCTCTGCTGGTGTGTTAAGTGTCCAGGTTTCACAGGCATATGTTGCAATAAAAAAAAGGTAAAGGTAATCCTGTCATGCCTTAGAGGCACATAGGGATATGGTGTTAGTGGCCATATTTTCCTTGACCTATCAGCAGAACATATCGGACTGTCTATTCTCACTTTGGATAAGCTGTCAAACCAATAAAAGATTTTTTTTTTAATGTAATTTTTTTATTTACCTAATGAGATAAGGAAAGGTCTTTGAAAAAAGAGGTAGGATGGCATATTACACATTTTCAAAATGAAGTCCAGAAGTATACACACAAGTCTAGCTCGAAGTACACCACGACAGCCTCGCGTAAAGGCAAGTAGAGCGCGAGTAAAAAGACTAGAGGAAGAAGCTTTCCCGCCGTCTTATCGCAGACGCGTCCCAGTCCTTTATCTTCTCGTCTATTAGGACAGTTTATAAGAAAGAGAACGTGGAAGCTTGCCTTAAATTACGCAAAAGAGAATATTACAGCAAAAATCTGGAGGGAGGGAGGGGGCGGAATTTGAGCACACTTCCTGCGGCACCGACATTAACATTGACTGCTGGAACACCGGAATATCAAAGGATCTGGCGCTGAGCTCCTTGGTGCGCCTTCTTTTTATTTTGTATTTTATATATACATTGCAAATGCGCGGGACGGTGGAGTCCAACCACTGCAACTAATTAACGGCTGCACTGGATGCAGGGCTCCCACCTTCTCTCTTCCTTCAACTGGGGAAGTCTGCCATGTTTGCGGGCCTTTGTTTATGTGGAACCAGATGTTGGAACATGGAACTCACCTTCAGGTTCAGCTAGTGCGGAGACCAGAGTTAAGTTTGGGTTGGGAGGGAGGAGGGGGGGGGCGGGGTCAACTTTGTTTGAATTGTTCCAGTTGTTGGTGCTGTGTTTGGTGGTTTTTGTGATGTCTCGACGATTCTGCGTACTTGTCGTTTTTAAGCCGAGGCCCCTGGTGGAAATGTTGAAACAAAGGCGTGGGGTCGGTTGTAGGGGGCAGTTGCGTTCATGAATCCCGGGAGATTCTTTGCAAAATCAGCCACCAAGATGAAGTCTCTGTCTTCGTGTAACGTACTAGTCCAGCTATTGCCGGCCCGATATGCCGAGGCACACGGATGTGCCACGAAGGTCGTTTGGTATGCCGCGGAAGTTTTGAGTGGAAAGGGGATGGGAAAAGATTGGGTTTCACTCGATTTTAAATGATAGAATCTTTTCTAAAATTCAGTTTCATTTTTCAATGAGCTGCGAGATGAACAAAATGTGGATAGTCATTACAATAGTCAGTTCTATAATCTCCGAAAGATGTTAGAGATTGTTTTTGGCCAGGTATAGAGTACTGGCCTTAATAGATTTTCTATATATCTAGCGGAACTTTCTTGTTAATGTCATAGATTCAAGTTATTAACTATAGGTACAGCATTGTTCTCCAAAGCCTGGCGCCTGAAACGCATCAGACTCTTCCTTAACGTTCATTAAAACAACGAAGGTGCTAGATTCCTACTGTTTCTTAAAACCCATATGAATTTCGGGATGAGTTCGGCCTGGCTAAAACTGTAATTTCATGTTTCCCTACAGGCTCCACCGCAGTGGGGACTTCGGGCACAGTAATCTTCTCTTTTCTCTTCTTGTCTCCTCATGTGTCCTGCCCTATCACCAGAACAGATTCTTGAAAGGCCTCAGGGTTGAGCTTTCTTAAAAGGAGATATTCATTTACTCTTATATCCCATCCGTCCATCTCCTGCGTGTTCGGCGTCCTCTGTCAGTGTTTTCATTCCATTTTTTTTTTTTTTAGTCCGATTGCCTTCTATGGTTGAGTTTTATGGTCTGCTGGCAGTTGTAGAGAAACCATTTAACTTGCTTTTTTCTAGATATGTTTTAACGCTGAATTTCTGGTTGCTAAGGCTTCCTATATTTTTACTAGTCTCTTTAAGTAGATTCTGTGTTTATCATACTAAACTCTGCGTTATTTAGCAGTAATTAAATATTAATCTTTTGTTTTCTTTACACTTGGCGCCTTGGAATAGCATTCCTTTGTTTCTTACACTTGGCGCCTTGGAATAGCATTCCTTTGTTTCTTACACTTGGCACCTTGGAATATCATTCCTTTGTTTCTTACACTTGGCGCCTTGGAATATCATTCCTTTGTTTCTTACACTTGGTGCCTTGGAATATTACTCCTTTGTTTCTTACACTTGTCGCCTTGGAATAGCATTCATTTATTTCTCATGTCTTGGAGTCTATCTCCGAAACTGTTTTTCTGTTGTCCATAACTTGTCAGTGTTTCTGTTCACCATTTTCCACCAACTTTTCAATTGTAACTCACTCACTCACTCACTCACTCACTCACTCACTCACTCACTCACTCACTCACTCACTCACTCACTCACTCACTTCCCATCATGTATTAAAAAAAATATAAACTATACTCCTTCCTACAACTACAAACGTTTCCAATATCCATTTGATGTCGACTACATGCCTCCATGAATTGTAAAACTTAAAAAGTTGTTGTAGACTGCTCTTACAGACACCGAACTCAGTTAATTGTTTATTATGAATAGTAATGGAATTTTTGTTTGATAGTCATTTATATATGTATGTGGTTAGTCATTGATATGTGTATGTGGTTAGTCATTTATATTTGTATGTAATTAGTCATTTATCTGGGTATGTAGTTAGTCATTTATATGTGTATGTAGTTAGTCATTTATTTGGGTATGTAGTTAGTCATTTATATGTGTGTGTAGTTACTTTATTATTAATTATGCTTGTTATATGAACAACATATTTATAGAATGTCTGGAGCAGAGTGAAAGCTGTATGATAAAGGGCAGAATGTCAGACGGCCCTGCGTGCCCAATTCTTAACCTTTTTGAAATAAAGGTCAATCAATCAATCAATCAACCACTCACTGACATGCCCATATTCTCTCCCACTCACTAAACCACTCCACCCAAACACTCCTCCACTCCCTCCATCCACCCATTCTCACACAGCCCCCCCCCCCCTCCTCTCAACCATTCACTCCAACCCTCACCAATCCTGAAGCATGTATTCCACAAACTGCTTTCAATCCATGACGCTTTCCATCCAGCCTCCCCCCCCCCCTCCTCCCACGCTCTCGCAGTCAAAGAGAAATCCATCATCCATGTTTCCTCCCTGCTCTCAAAAAACCCCCTCAGAATGACTCGCCCCAGACAGGCCAAAAAGTTGATTATTCCTTTGAAGCGGACATAAACAGCTTATCCTGGCAAAATCCCCATCTAACTGGCTCTTAATATGCAAGTGAAAGAAGGCTTTTAATTTCCAATATTATATTCCCCCGTCTCAGTGTCCCAAATGGAAGCTATAATCAAGACAAATATTTTTCTATCATCTTTGATGGTCAAGTCAATCTTATCAAAGTTCAATCTTTAGGAAAACGAAATGGAGATCTTGGAGGAGGGGGAAAAAATTATTATTAACAGGAAAACATAAAACTTGATATTGTTTTCAGAGTTAGTTTTTATAGTTCCCCTTCCTCTCTCTCTCTCTCTCTCTCTCCCCCCCCCCCCCCACCCCTTATAAGAATTATCAGGTTGATAATAATCTTAAGAGCTAAAGTTATTGTTAAATATTTAAGATGATTTTTGTGTTGTTTTTTTTTTTTAAATAAAGCTTATTACTGTTACGTCAACATTGGCAGAAAATAATATTCTGCTACTTGTACACCTCTTAAGCGTTCCATTCTCTGTGCTCCTGTCTTCAGCTATTTATGCATCTTTGTTGAAGGTTACAAGGTAATTGCATTTAAATGGTTTTGTTTCAACTTTTTTTTTTTAAGTTGGGGGGGGGGGGGGGTGGGTGGGGTGGGGCAAAGAATGTGAAGCGGTTTGGGGGGGTGGGGGTGGATGAGGAATAAAGGGGGGGGGGGTTTATCTTTTAAACTACTACGGTAAAGGTAAAGGCAGGGGGCCTATACTGTGTGGTTATCTGTATGGGATGAGGTAAGGCGCTGACTCATAGCAGTAGGGGCATATGCTGTATGGTTATCTGTATGGGATGAGTTAAGGCGCTGACTCATAGCAGTAGGGGCATATGCTGTATGGTTATCTGTATGGGATGAGGTAAGGCGCTGACTCATAGCAGTAGGGGCATATGCTGTATGGTTATCTGTATGGGATGAGGTAAGGCGCTGACTCATAGCAGTAGGGGCATATGCTGTATGGTTATCTGTATGGATGAGGTAAGGCGCTGACTCATAGCAGTAGGGGCATATGCTGTATGGTTATCTGTATGGGATGAGGTAAGGCGCTGACTCATAGCAGTAGGGGCATATGCTGTATGGTTATCGGGGGTGGGGAATGTTGGCCAGGTCAACAGGGGGCCTATATTGTGTGGTTATGTAGAGCCAATGGCGAGGGAAGGGAAGATAACTCTGCTACAGTGGCAGCAGGGTCATGTGATCCTGCGAATCTGCCCTGACGAAAACCGTCCCCTTTTCCTCCCCCCCCCCCCTTTTTCTGTCCGTTATTGCTTCCAGTAACAGGATCAATCGTTATGGTAGTGAAGCCTGATGGTCAGCTCTGATTTCACTCTGATTCTTCAGATTAGTCATCCCAGTCCAGCTCCAGTTCCTCTCGACGCCATGTCCCAACATCTTCTTCACGCCGGTAGCTGCTAAGGCATCACGACGATAGTTCCAGGGAGAATCAGACAACAACAGCAGCAGCAGCACCTGATACAGTTTGTCGCTCACGAATCAGACAGCAACAACAGCAGCACCTGGTACAGTTTGTCGCTCACGAATCAGACAGCAACAACAGCACCAGCAGCAGCACCTGGTACAGTTTGTCGCTCACGAATCAGACAGCAACAACAGCAGCAGCAGCAGCAGCACCTGGTACAGTTTGTCGCTCGCGCACGCTTGTTCTTTTCTTCACCGGTCTAATCTTCTTAAGTTAGAAAGCCAACCCGTCCATGTTCTTGGTTCGGTTATCGGTCTAGAACACCTTCTGACGTCTTGAAGAGCAGCGGTATAAAATTCCCTCCATTTCTTACGGTCTTCCGCCAGGCGTTATATCTCGGGCCTCAGCAGTGCTGCATGATGCTCATCTCTGCTTCTACAGTTCTCGGCCATGTTGTCTTTGGTCGGCCTCTCTTATTGCCTCGGATGCCCATCGTGTAGAAAGAAAAGCCAACATGTCGGCCATATTAGTCACATTACACGTATTAAACCTGCTAGTGTACTCGTGTACGTAAGGTTAAAGTTCACGGGGAGCAACCAACAAACTAGAGACGGCGCCGCCAGCAGTTCGAAAATCAACAGAATATCATATGGTAAGCAGCCATCATGTCTGCCTGTTTCACATTGAACTGGCTCAACTTTATATACATGCGCACAACCGGTTTCTGTAAGTACTCGGTTAACTAACGGTGAAATGAAAGTTTATTTAACGTCTGCGTCTCTGCAGTGTTATAATCTTTGAATTACAGTGATTCTCAGCGTGGAAGCAGGTGACCCCTAAGGCGGTGAATATCAAGTCTAGGGCGACGGGAGGGGGGGGGGGATTTTTTTTTTTTTTTTGCGCAGGTGACAAAAAGAATAATGGCGGATCCTTTCTGGGTGATGATTTCATATACGGGAATGAGTTTCGGCTGCGAGGTACGGGTTTGTGGTTGAGGTGAAGTCGGTTGAACAGATGGGGGATTGCGACCTAGCACTTTGAGAATCACTGCATCGGAGTCTTAAAAAGAGATGGAGATAAGTGAAAGGCTCAGTGTTCCTGCTCATAATAATACTGGTTAGCTCATGAGTATAAAGGTATTACAATCCAAGCCTCAGTCTGTTATGATATGCATAAGAGCTTACACCCTCACTTACAAGGATCTTAGCAATGAAATTTAGAACAGATGCAGGCCTATGTAAAAGGCATTGCTGGAAATACCCGTATGTACTGTAAGTGCTTAAGAAGAAGATACCACGGAGAGTGAAAAAGTAAAAGCAATTTGAAAAAACAGCGCGGTAACCACTGCGAATAGAAAGTGACGGAGTATAAATACGTTAGCAATGGCCGATGGGTAGTATGAACACGTACAGTGCAGCGATCCGCTTTAGTCTAGTTAAAGCCAGCGTCAAGTAATCGAGGATGTTTTGGAGCTGTGGAACTGCACCATTGCTGAACAAAGTACCGCTGTGAGATTTCTTTAGGTAGGAGAAGTGAAACCTGCTAAACTTCACCGTAGGATGGTGACTCATGCGGAAGTGAAAACATCACGACTCAACGAAAGGTTTACGAATAATTAGAAAGGTTTAAAGCCGGAGGAACAAGTGGCTACCGAGGCAGGTGGAAATGGTTGCCCCATCAATATCACGGCAGCAGCAGCAGTAGAGGCAATTTAAGAGCTGCAGTTTGAACTTCGTCCTCATCTCCCATACCGCTTAATTTGGCGCCATGCCACGTCTTCGGTCCACTGAAAGAGGTTCCACTCCGTCGCAGGTTCACCATTGATGATGAGGTGCTGGGAGCGGTGCATGACCTGGATTCAGGAGGAGTCGAAAAACTTGATCTCTCAAGGAATGAAGCTGCTAGTGGGGCGATGATGACTGTCTTGTCCTGTCTTGTCTTGTACTATCTCCCTGTAACTGCGGGCTGGTGTTCCTTGCAGCCGATGCTGTGGAGGTGTTGAGGCACAGCATCGTATCGGCGTGGGAGCGGGTTATGGCATCTACTTTTATCAGTCCCGGAGTACGCCTAAAAACCATGGGATGCGCAATGCTTCTTTAGCAGACTCCACCACCACGGGGACTATGGCGATCCTTCCCCCGTTAGCCCAAGCTAGGCCTGTTACCTGGGGGGGGGGAGGTACTAACGGAGAGGTGGGGCAGGGGTCTCGGTCAGCTCAGCTATGATTCGCTAACCTTGACACTAGCATATCAGCTATGGGTCGGCAATGGAACGATACAAGGAATGCTTTGACCCACAAAGGGGGGGGGGAGGGGTCTATGTGGGGAAAAGAGATATAACTCATATATTTATGTGCTCACGGTGTATGTTGCCTTTACTTTCTTGTTCTCTCTCTTACAAATTGGAGATCTCAAATTTCATGTGAAGCGGGAACTCACGTCCCAAGTTACACAAACAGAACATGAAATATTTGGAGAACTCCCGTCAAAAAAAAAACTACCGCTGCTTAAGCTCTTTTACGCTAGCCCCAACGCTGGAAGTGTACATTTACTTTTTGATTGTTGTCAGAGAGGCAAGCTAATAGAGAGCATTGTCCCAGGGACAGTTCTAATAGTGTTGCTAACATTTAAGGTCGTCACGTGGTTTACAGCCGGGTCCTGATCTCGGCGTTACAGGTCCTCGGTTAGTTTATTATTTCTAGGTCGTTGTCTTCACTCAACGTAAACACGCGATGGAGTGTTTAGACATGCATTCCCTGGTTTGGTTTAGAATATGGGCGTGTCGACTAGGTTTTTTGCTTTGTCGTCCCCCCCCCCCCCCCCGTCCCCCCCGTCAGAGTAAATGTAATGTTAAAGTAATAGTTATACTACTTTTCAACTCACTCCTTGAAGTATAATGGCATCTTTTAGTCTCTATATATTCGTGCATCTCCTGGTTTAGTACAACTTTCTCTGCTGACAGTACTCTAAGAAGGAAAGGCACTGGTCATAGTTTTTTTTTTAAGTCGAAATAAGTCGCGCATGGCTTGGCGTGAAGGCTGGAGAAGCATAATAGCCAACGCCAGTCGGCACGGCACATGATGATGATGATGATGATGATGATGGCTTGGCGTGAAGGCGCATTAAAGGCCATAGAACACAACAAAGCTTTTAGAGGGCCAGAGAAGAAGAAAGTAACGAAGAAGAAAAAGAAAAAGGTCTAGAAAAAGAAGGTCAAGAAGAAGAAGAAGAAGGTCAAGAAGAAGAAGGGGAAGGTCTAGAAGAAGAAGTTCAACAAGAAGAAGGGGAAGGTCTAGAAGAAGAATGGGAAGGTCTAGAAGAAGAAGGTCAAGAAGAAGAAGGTCAAGAAGAAGAAGGGGAAAGTCTAGAAGAAGAAGGTCAACAAGAAGAAGGGGAAGGTCTAGAAGAAGAATGAGAAGGTCTAGTAGAAGAAGATCAAGAAGAAGAAGGGGAAAGTCTAGAAGAAGAAGAAGGTTTAGAAGAAGAATGGGAAGGTCAAGAAGAAGAAGAAGGTCTAGAAGAAGAAGGGGAAGTCTAGAAGAAGAAGAAGAAGAAGGTCAAGAAGAAGAAGGGGAAGGTCAAGAAGAAGAAATGGAAGGTCTAGAAGGAAGGAGAAGAGCAAGAAAAAGATGGGGGAGAGTCTAGAAGAAGAAAGGAAAGGTCAAGAAGAAGAAGGGGAAGGTCTAGAAGAAGAAGGTCAAAAAGAAGGGGAAGGTCTAGAAGAAGAAAAAGGTCTAGAAGAAGAAGGTCAACAAGAAGAAGGGGAAGAACAAGAAAAAGATGAAGGAAAGTCTAGAAAAAGAAGGGGAAGGTCAACAAGAAGAAGGGGAAGGTCTAGAAGAAGAAGGTCAAAAAGAAGGGGAAGGTCTAGAAGAAGAAGAAGGTCTAGAAGAAGAAGGTCAACAAGAAGAAGGGGAAGGTCTAGAAGAAGAAGAAGAAGAAGAAGAAGAAGAAGAAGGGCTAGAAGAAGAAGGTCAAGAAGAACAAGGGAAGGTCAAGAAGAAGAAGATCAGGAACAAGAAAAAGTCAAGAAGAAGAAGGTCAAGAAGAAGAAGAGTATCTAGAAGAAAAAGGGGAAGGTCTAGAAGAAGAAGAAGGGGAAGACGAAGAAGGGGAAAGTCTAGAAGAAGAAGGGAAAGGTCTAGAAGAAGAAGGTCAAGAAGAAGAAGGCCAAGAAGAAGAGTATCTAGAAGAAGAAGAAGAAGGGGAAAGTCTAGAAGAAGAAGAGGAAGATCTAGAAGAAGACGGGGAAGGTCAGGGAGAAGGTCAAGAAGAAGAAGAAGAGGGTCTAGAAGAAGAAAGCGAAGGTCAAGAAGAAGAAGGTCTAGAAGAGGAAATGAAAAGTCAAGAAGAAGAAGAAGATCAAGAAGAAGAAGAGGGTCTAGAAGAAGAAAGGGAAAGTCAAGAAGAAGAAGAAGGCCAAGAAGAAGAAGCAGATTACAAAGTAGTTTGTCGTGTAATTAGCCTTCCAAGGGACATCACACACTTTGACCCTGCTTGTGTGTCCAGGATTCTCTTCCATAGTCACCCAGATGGTTGATATAGTCCTGCCCCTTCTTTACTGGTAAAGATGTATGTCAGAAATCTTCCTGCCTGTTAGACCCGATTCTGTGGCTTACCCTCTGGCATTCACTTCTTCATAACACAAACTAGAGCAGTCCTTTCAGTGTAATTCGTTTATAAGGTGAGCATGAGCATTGACGATAATACTTGCATGCGCAGGTCAGAGCAGGGGAGGTAGACCAGCTGGTACGGGCCTACTATTCTGGGTCGGGGGGGGGGGGCCGGCAGCTGGTACGGGCCTACGATTCTGGGTCGGGGGGGGGGCGGCTACTTCTCCTTGATAAAGGCGAATGAAGAGTCTTTTGGTAACGAATATTGATACTATAAAGAGAATCAAGGACGAGTGGACCTTTAGCACAAAATATTTGATAGAAGATTAACACAGATGAAATAGAGATAAATACATGCAGATAAAAAGCTGAAACTAGCTTATGCTTCAAATTTAAATGTATCTATTTTTTTTAATCAGATTTAGAAAACTTGTCCTTGATAGGCGAAAAGTGCTATAATTATTTGACAATTACAACATAAAATAATCTATATTCTTTTGAGTAGCTTCAATGCCTGTTGATAAACTATACACGTGTAAGTTTTATTTTAATTGTTTTATTATTAGCTTTCGTTGTTTAACGCTGCCTTTTGAGTTTTATACACTCCTCATTTATGTATTTATTGTTAAATGTTAATGTAAAACTACATTTTCTTCTTCTTCTTCTTCTTCTTCTTCTTCAATCAATCAATCAATCAATCAATCTTCTTCCCTTTTCTTCTTCTTCGGTCTCACTAAAACTGCGAGCTGGTGTTCTTCGCAGCTGATGCAGTGAGGATGTTGAGACTCAGCGTCGTGTGGAGTATGTGCAGACTATGGCGGTTATTTTTTTTCTTTCAGTCTCAGAGCTGAGCTAACAAAGCAGTGGGTGTGCAGTGCTTCTTTAGCAGACTCCACCACCACGAGGACTACAGTTATTCCTGTCCTCGTAAGCCTGGTTAGGTGTGTTACTGGGGGAGGGGGGGGTACCAACGGAGAGATGGGACAGGGTCTTGGTCAACTACCGTTCGCCCATGGCGCTAGCATGTCAGCTCTTGATCATTGTTTGCCAAAACAAACAATGTCTCCCCCCCCCCCCCATTTTATGCTATATTTTATATTATACCGTTTTAAAGTCTTCTAAAGCAGTAATTACATTTTTTTAAAAAGAAAATAAATCGTTGTACTTTGTAGTATTTTGTTTTGTTGCTTCTAAGTACATCGGTTACACTGCATGTACATGTATACAGACACGTATTTAGCACTGAATACAAAAGTGCTTAATGATCAGTTTGAAATGAGGCCTACACTTCCCATCTGGATTGAGCCCGTTATCAGTTCTGCGGGGGGGGGGGGGGTATGCACAATATGTACATTTCTTACCGATAAATGCATACTTTGTTGTTATTGTTGTTGCTGTTATTGTTATTATTGTTGTTTAACTGTTTTTGCGTCTTTTCCGTTGTCCTTGACAAAGGCGTTTTGCCGAAATATTGTTCTGTTAGGTTTTCATTACTACTTCCTGTTCCTATTATTTTACAGTGGTGTGTCTTCTCTTTCTTTAACTTTGTTTTACTTCGCAAACTCAGCCAAGTTCCTCCGTCGACTAATGTTGAACCGTTTCCAGATCTACGGCAGTCGTTACTACTTTTATTTGCCACTAAAGCAAGTAAGCTAAAGACGATGTTACGTATGTTAAGACTAAGCGAAACAATAGAAAACAGCTTTTAAAACAAACTTAACCACCGCGTCACCTGGTTAATCTGAGGTACCATCACGTGTGCAGTCACGTGGTTTTCATCATATTACTGAGCTAAGAGAGTCCGGTGTAACGAGCCCGTCCAGAATTTGACGTTCGCGAGGTAGACATGGCAACCACTACAAGTTCTTTCCTCTAAATTTGTTGGGAAGCAGCGGTGAAGAAGATTCCCGTGGCGACCAGAACTGACTCGTAAACTACGGAGACTTTCGAAGCAGCCTCGTGATTTGATTGATCTTTTCTGTGCTGTTGTGTGTGTGTGCGCGCGCATATGTGTTTGTGTGTCGGTATGTGTGTGTGTGTGTGTTGTCTTTGTTAATTTGTAAAGTCATTCTCAGCACAGTAAATCTTCGCAGAGGTTGGTAAACACGGGCCGTCTTTTGGGGTCGTGCTGTGGGGCCCCAGAGTTTGTCTTCCAGTGTGTGGCCTGCTGTGGCTAGAACTCGGAGTCAGGGTGCTGCAGAATGTGACTCCTCAGACTTATCTGGAATTACGCATTTAATGGTGTGTGACAGAGGCGATACAAGCTTGCTCGCAATCAAGCAGTGTCCTATACGTAGTCTGAAGATGGTGACTGGTTCATGTGACAGACAGAGGCGACACAAGCTTGCTCGCAATCAAGCAGTGTCCTATACGTAGTCTGAAGATGGTGACTGGTTCATGTGACAGACAGAGGCGACACAAGCTTGCTCGCAATCAAGCAGTGTCCTATACGTAGTCTGAAGATGGTGACTGGTTCATGTGACAGACAGAGGCGACACAAGCTTGTTTGCAATCAAGCAGTGTCCTATACGTAGTCTGAAGATGGTGACTGGTTCATGTGACAGACAGAGGCGATACAAGCTTGCTCTCAATCAAGCAGTGTCCTATACGTAGTCTGAAGATGGTGACTGGTTCATGTGACAGACAGAGGCGACACAAGCTTGTTTGCAATCAAGCAGTGTCCTATACGTAGTCTGAAGATGGTGACCGGTTCATGTGACAGACAGAGGGACACAAGCTTGCTCGCAATCAAGCAGTGTCCTATACGTAGTCTGAAGATGGTGACTGGTTCTTGTGGTGAGAGTTGCAGAGCCTGGTTGTTAGATGGCGGCTTGCGCTGGTTACTGGGCCTGCAGAAGTGTTTTGCTGATGCACTGAAGGTCTTCTGTAGTCTCGTAAAAGGATGGTAAATTATAAGATGAGCTGTTCATCATCATCATCATCGTCATCATCATCAGCATCATCATCATCGTTATCATCAGCGTACGCCAAAAGTTGTTAACCACTTTCTGTCTTTCTACCCTGAGTCACGCCGGCGGCTTCTTCAAATGTTCCCGGCGGCTTCTTCAAATGTTCCCGGCGACTTCTTCAAATGTTCCGGGCGACTTCTTCAAATGTTCCCGGCGACTTCTTCAAATGTTCCCGGCGACTTCTTCAGATGTTCCCGGCGACTTCTTCAGATGTTCCCGGCGACTTCTTCAGATGTTCCCGGCGACTTCTTCAAATGTTCCGGGCGACTTCTTCAGATGTTCCCGGCGACTTCTTCATATGTTCCCAGCGGCTTCTTCAAATGTTCCCGGCGGCTTCTTCAAATGTTCCCGGCGGCTTCTTCAAATGTTCCCGGCGGCTTCTTCAAATGTTCCCGGCGGCTTCTTCATATGTTCCTGGCCGTATATCAATATTCATCCATTCTTGCTCTTTCTTTCACGTATCCAAGCTTGTCCATGAATTACAGCTGTCTTTGTGCGCATATAGTGGCAAAGAGGTTAGAACACACTAGTCGAAGCCACCTCATGGCGAAGGTGGAGTGTTCAAATCTGGTCGGAATAGTTCCAGACAGCCAGCTCTAAAAGTCCTGGCTTGTTTTTGCAGCTGCGGGAGAATGTGGCAACACCAGGCAGCCAGCGTCCTTTAGAAGGCGAAGGCAGAAGAAGAAGAAGAAGAAGAAGAAGAAGAAGAAGAAGAATTCTCTAGTGTGTCTACGGGTCAAGGAGAATATGGATACTACCACCTTATCCCCTAGGTGACTCCGTGGCATAACATGCCTACCTTTATCTTCTTACCTTTACCTGTAAGTATTATGTCTCTACCTTCTTACCCATAAGTCATATAAGTCTCTATCTTCTTACCTATAAGTCATATAAGCCTCTATCGTCTTACCTATAAGTCATGTACGTCTTTATCTTCTTACCTTTATTTTATAAGTCATATAAGTCTCTTACCTTCTTACCTTTATCTATAAGTCATATAAGTCTCGTATCTTCTTACTTTTACCTATAAGTCACATAAGTCTCTGTCTTCTTACCTGTAAGTCACATAAGTCTATATCTTTTTTTTACATTTACCTGTAAGTCATATAAGTCTCTTTCATCATACCTTTACCTCTAAGTCATATGTCTTTTTCTTCTGACCATTGCCTATAAGTCATATAAGTCTCTTTCTTCTTATCTTTTACCTATAAATCATATATATCTCTATCTTTTTTACCTTTACCTATATGTCTCTTTCTTCTTACCTTTACCTATAAGTCATATAAATCTCTTATCTTCTTACCTTTACCTATAAGTTAACTCTCTTTGAATACTCTGACGACCTTAATTCCCAGAAAGTTGTTAAAGAAAGGTATAAAGGTTTCTCTCTATTTAAGTTTGCTAATGGAAGTCTGAGGGAACGGAGGAGGGGAGTGGAGGGTATTGATACTGGAGCTGCAGCTCTTCTTTCTTTGTTTAATATGGCAAAGAAGTTCCCATTAGTTACATGATTTTTATATGACATTCTCATTTCTAAATGATGTTTATATGATATACCTTTTTTCTATATGATATTTATATGCTATGCTAGTTTCCATAAGATCTATGTTTGTATTCCCCTTTCCATATAATCTATAAGGTCGGAAAATTAAGTAATGAGACTAATTATATAAAAAAAATCAAATAAACAACTGTTGAAGATATAACAAGTATTTTATTCAAAGTACGCCCTTTGTGCATTGATACAGCGAGTGGCACGATCTAACAAACACTGGAACGACCTATGCAGTTCTTCTGTTGGTGCGGCCCTTAAACTCGATATTACGGCCCTTTGGGTGTCATCAGTATCTTCAAAGAAGCGCCCTTTCAGTGGTAACTTTAATTTGGGGAATTGAAAATAATCGCTGAGAGACAAATTTGGGGAATGGGGTGGATAGTTGAGAACACACACTTGTTTTTGGGCCCAAAATTCCTGTACAGCTACCGCCCGGTGAACTGGTGCATTATCATGAAGAAGGAGAAAAACTGCCAGGTGTTGAATACACTGGTCGGACTCACAGAATCCTTTTGAATAGGCGTTTCAAAATACTGAAATAAACTTTTGGCAGTGACAGTTTGTCCCTGTGGAAAAAATTCTTTGTGAATAACTCCTTTGCTGTCCTAGAAGCACACCAACATTGTCTTCACTTTCGACTTTTTAACACGAATTCTTTTTCCTTTTGGTGATGATGATGATTACTTCCACTGAGCACTTTGGCGTTTAACTGTGGGATCATAGCGGAAAAGCCATGTTTCATCCTCTGCAACAATCAAATTTAAGAAATGTTTATTTCTGCTAAACGTTTTGATGTTTTCTGCGTACTCAACACGTTAATGTTTTTGGTCATCAGACAACGAATATGGTATAAACCGGCAAGCAACACTAAAATTGTATGAATGGTCTCTCGGTTAGCACTAAATTCATCTGCCATCATCCTCACAGTCAAACAACGATCTTCTTGTATCTGTTCTCTGACTTTTGCAATGAGTTCCTCATTACGAACAGAAATTGGGCATCCATATCTAGTTGCATTTGTAATCGTTTCCACGCCACTTTTGGATCGTGAATACCACCTGAATATCTGTGCACGAGATAAACAATTATCCCCATAAACTTGCCGCATCAATTCAATTGTCTCAATGGCACTTTTTCCGAGTTTTAAACAGAATTTAACGTTAACTTTTTGCTCCATGCTGATTACGTGACAATGCACCTCTGACTAGGTCAACAAAATGGCGGCTTGTTTGTCGTCAGCTTAGCGGGCGGCAGTGAAAAGTTGCCAGATCATAGATGAAGATTGCCTCTTTGGATTCCATTCTGTGCTTTATATATG